>MCJB01001248.1:0-15865 GCA_002018475.1 Nicotiana obtusifolia | reverse complement strand
GGGGGGGGAGGGGGAGGGGGAGGCGCAGAATAATTTTTAGTTGAAGGATCCTTCCCCCTTTCCATGCTATACTTGGAATCTTTCTTTGGGCATTGAAACTTGGGAAGTTTTCTAAATTGGTATCTTTTGTTTGAAAATGGATTGAAGATTTCTATTGGCTCTTGTAGTTGGGGCGTATGGTGAGAAATATGTCTGGCAGGTGTCTTAATTGGTAGTTGGGCCTACAGATTATTGGCCCAGCTTGAGGTACACTATATTTCATTTTTTCACTGCCTTTTTGTGAGAGCCCAATTGGCTTCCTGGGTCCTGTTTGTTTTGGACATTATGAAAATTGCCCATGTAATTAATATTTTTTGAATCTACAAACTTAGCTGTGGAGGCATTGTATATTTTTACCTGTATAGTGATTCCGTCTACTATTTTTTTTAGAGAATTTCCCTGATTGCGGCCTCCTCTGTGTTGATTTCACTTGCTTTTTGGGAATGGAACTGTGTGCCATTTGAAATCAGCATATGTTCCAATGGAGCTGCTATTGGGTTGGGCTTGTTCCTGTAGGGGTTGAGTTTGACTGTGTATTCACGGTTCCTCATTGTATGGCCCATTTGCCGACATCCCTTACATAGTATTCCTTCCCCTTTGTAGACAATGGATTGGGTTTGTGTACCAATATTGATAGATGTGCTCACCGGTATTTCTACTGGTACTTGAACACATATTTGGGCATATCTGCCCTGTAATGTAGATGAAGTACATGTATCTATTTTTAGTAATTTTCCTATCCTGCCTCCCATATATTCCAGGATTGCTTTATCATAGAACTCTCTTGACAGTTGGGTTAGTCTGATCCAAACCATTGTGATTGATACCTTCGATTCAATGGGGACGAAATTGAGTTCCCAACATCTAATAGGTAGGAAATGTTTGTCTACAAACCATGGCCCTTCATATACGATTTTACTCATAGTTTCCTCTAGGTTGAATTTGACGATGAAAAAATCCCATCGATCACGCCCAACTATGCATCCTAAGAGGTCTAGCGGTCATTGCAAATATAATTTTCTTTACAAGTCCGAATTCGAATCCCACATGATATTAACCTACCAATCACAATCACCAGTTTCATAAGAATTAAAGTAATCAACCTTCATAAATATTAAATAACGATTTGAGTGTTTACTAACTAAGAGCAAAGTAATTAAAATGGAGTAATTTATAACTAACCGAGCAAATATTATAGACAAGATTGGAAAAGTCTAGGGTTATGATTTTTTCAATTGTTCAAATATCCTCCGCTACGTTTTCTACAAATTTGCCTAAGTATTCTCTACCGATGGTGAGTACATTGGGTGTCTTAATCCTCTCTCGAGCAACTACCACAATTTACTAGACATATTCTCTCGAACTACGCTAGCTGGCACTAATTTACAGCTCACTACGATTGCACTAAGGTTTCATTATTTCTAATCCCGCCTTTAAACCCTCCGTATTGATCTCTTAAATACGTTAGGAGTAATGTTGTTCAATGACTACCTAAATGCATACCCTCTTTCAAGCTGTACACAGTTAACATGTACCAGCTAATTGAGAGCTCTTCAATCAACAACAACCAAAACATAGTTGAACAAGTAGAGAAAGATCAATGGCAAATTTATAACGTAGTGGAAAATCATCCTTCAATAGGTTCCATCAAACCCTATATGAGAGAGTTAAGCTACTTATAATTGTGTATACAATCATAGTGATATTCAAAAGCATTAAACTACAAATTAAAGGAGAACAGAGAGAAAAACTCTTGTGATTCATGCTACAGAATGTTTCGTAGCCTTTTGCCTCTCCAATAATATCTAACACTCTAAAAACTAAGTTTAAGAGGTATTTATATGGTGGGGCTAAAGTCTACACGTTCAAACTTAATGAGAAAATAAAAGTAGCTCGGATAAGCATCGTCGGCGGGGGGCATCGTCAGAGATGCCAAACTACATTGCAATATGCCATCAGAGGTGCCAACATTACCCTGCAAGGCACCATTAGAGGCCCCAATGTTGATGCCCTGGATAAAGCCTTGCACTGTCTAAGGCTGTGACTTTTCTTGGCCTCACAATATCTTTTTTTATTGCTTTATTTGTAGCTTCGAGGTACCATTCTGTGTAACTTTTCTCCAGTTTTTATCTAAGTGTTCCTACACATAAATAAACTCAATTAAGCTCAATTGTCACACAAATTAGTATCCAAACAACAAACAAGTAAGGTGAATAACGTCAAAATATATAGAATTATAGCACAATATCAACACCCCACACTTAAATGTTGCTCGCCCTCGAGCCAACCAACTAAAGACTTCTTCTTTCAGTACCCAACAAGCCACACACTAAAAACATACTATATCTATGATCATGGTTGCTAACAACAATTAAACTCTGGCATATGTGGTCAAAACACACTTCCCATACTTTTGGCCAATGTCACAATATCCAATACATGAACAACATGATTATAACAATCATATCCTCGAAAACTAACTCAATGTCACAATGCACCCGAGGCTTGAATACTTAATCTAACAGAAAAGTCTAATAATGTTACATATCCTTTGTGAAACTATGTTCCCTTACAATAAAAACAAAAGAGTAAGCAGTCCACACATCCAAATCACATGATCGAATATGTTTTAAGGACTCACATATGAAGAAAAATCACCCATTCTCTCAAAGAAGTCACATGCAAGCAAAAGGTACCATATGCTTGCCCTTTATGTAAACCTCTACTAATGTAGGCCCTCTAGGTCCAAAATCAAAGAGGACTTTTAGTATGGTTGTAATGTGGGTGTCACGACCCAAAATCCACTATAGGTCGTGATGGAGCCTAACGCCGCCGTTAGGCAAGCCAACATTGATTTATCAGTTTATTTACTCATTTTATTACTTTCGAAATTCATAATCTCTATTACTTAAATAGTATAAAATAGAATTTATAGGGTAAAATAATAATAACTATGTGAACTACAATAACGAACAACCAGTAGGAACCCCCAAAACCCGGTGTCGCAAGTGCATGAGCATTTTCTTAGGAGTACCATAATAATACAACATCTGTCCCAAATGTAATAAGATAGGACAAAATAAATAGTACAATGGAGAATCGGTGGACTCCGATGCGTAGTCTAGAATGCAGCTCACATAAAGTCTCCTTAACAGGTGCGCCTATGCGCCAAGGTTCATCAAATGAACCTGTTGGATCCTGCACATTTAGTGTAGAAGTGCAGCATGAGTATGTAAATCAACGCGTACCCAGTAAGTATCTAGCCTAACCCTGGAGAAGTAGTGACGAGGGGTCGACATCGACACTTACTAAAGGTCCAATAAAGCAATATAATAAAACATAAGCAGATATGAAGCATACGGAAATGATGGGGCAAATCTGTAAGTTACGTAATCTTCCAAATATTTCTTTTAAAGTATAAATTTCTCGCTCTTGTATTCTACCTTAACAACTCAAGAAAATGCCAAGTGCTAATATCAAATAAATAAAGAATACCGTAAAAATGACGGGCATCAGTGGAAGGTTTATCTTGCGAATATTCGGACTACTAGCGATATAATGCACGATTCTGCCGAGGTCGTTCGTCCCGATCCAGAATAATGTGTACACTGCCGAGGTCGAGCTGCACAAACCATAGATGCATCCATATACTGCCGAGGCGTTCGGCCTGCTCCACAAGAAAGGGAAGGAAGTTCCCGGAATTACGAGACATGCGTTTACATTATAGCATATGAGCATAAAATGAATATAACCTTTACTACTTCTTAAATAACTCCCCCACCACTCAAGTGTTAAGGCTTGGCCTAGTATACATATTTTTATTTCTAAATCAATTACATTTATAACTTCGATTAAGTAAGTCAGCACAATGAGTTCAAGTATTTCAAGTATTACATGATAAGATCCTAAGTCTACCTCGACATAAACATGCTATAGCTACATATGGACTCTCGTCACCTCGTGCGTACGTAGCACCCACAACTAGTTGCATATAACAATAATTAACACCTAGGGGGTAGTTTCCTCTCACAGGATTAGACAAGAGACTTACCTCGCTCTGAAGTTCCGTATCCGGCTCCAATGCCACTCTAACACCTCAAACTAATGCTTGTCGATCCAAAACTATGCAAACCAATCAAAATGTGTTCTAATACCCATAACTAATCAATTTTAAACCATTTCTAATTCCACTTGAAAAGTCGATAAAATCAACCCTCGGGCCCACGTGTCCAAATTCTAAAAAATTTCGAAGATAAACTTTACCCATAACACCACGAACTCAAATATATATTTTTAATCCTAGTTCCACGTCCAATTTCATGGTAGAAATCCAAAATACCAATTTCTAGGTCCATGTACAAACCATGTATTTAACTCACAATGAGTGAAAATAACTTACCCAGAATAGATGATGAAATCTCCTCTTCAAAAGCTCCAAATATCGCCCAACCAAGTGAAAAATGAGAGAGAATGAGCCAAGTCCTATATTTAATCAAATTTGCCCAGGCCCGCTCTTCTTCGCGATCGCGGAAAGACCATCGCGATCGCGAAGGCCAAAGATTACAGCCCCCATATTTTCTCTACGCGTTCGCGGCCTCCTCATCACGTTCGCGAAGCCTTCCAACCTCTGCCCTCCGCGTTCGCGAGCCACGAGCCGCGTTCGCGAAGGCTTAACGCCTGGAAGGCCCCAGCTCCCCTTCCTCTTCACGTTCGCGTCCGCCCACACGCGTTCGCGTAGGCTTCCCCAGCCTCTGCTCCGCGTTCGCGTCTCCTTAATCGCGTTTGCGATGGGCAAATCCCAGCATCCCAAAAATCCTTCTTCACGAACGCGTGAATCCCTTCGCGTTCGCGAAGAAGAAAACCAGACACTAGCACCAGCAGTTGCAAATTAGCCAAACTTGGTCCGAAACCACCTCGAAACACACCCGAGGCCCCCGGGACCTTGTCCAATTATACCAACCAGTCCCAATACATAGCACGAACCTGCTCGCAGCCTCAAATCACATCAAACAATGTTAAAACCACGAATCGCACCCCAATTCAAGCTTATTGAACTTTAGAACTTCAACCTTCTACATTCGATGCCGAAACCCATCAAATCAAGTCCGATTGACCATAAATTTTTCACACAAGTCATAATCGACATTAGGGACCTACTTCCACTTCCGGAATCAGAATCTGACCCCGATATCAAAAAGCGCATTCCCGATCAAACTTCCCGAAAATCATCAAGTTTCTAACTTTCGCCAATTGACGCCGAAATGACCTACAGACCTCCAAATCAACGTCCGAACACGCTCCTAAGACCAAAATCACCATACGAAACTATTCCCAAGTTCGAAATCTCAAACGGACATTGATAACGTTAAAATCCAAACCCAAACTTCAGAAATTCTTAAACCTTCAAAATACCAATCTTCTATAATAGGCGCCGAAATACTCCGGGGCCACCCGATACTCGACCCGAACATAAACCCAAGTCCGAAATCACCATACAAACCTATTGGAACTTTCTAATCTCGATTCTGAGGTCGTTTATTCAAAAGTTAAACCTTGGTCAACTCTTCCAATGTAAAGCTTCCGAAATTAGAATTTTCTTTCCAAATCAACTTTGAACTTCCCGAAATTCAATGCCGACCACGCGTACAAGTCATAATACCTGAAGTGAAGCTACTTAAGACCTCAAACCGCCGAACGGCACGCTATAGCTCGAAACGACCGATCGGGTCGTTATAGTGGGCTAAGAGACGACTACGATATATTTAGGATATATTGGCTAACCCTCCTAAGCACTTTAACACATCACGTATTCAACTTTAAGTGCAAAATTCCTTCAATCAACTTCAATCATCACAAGATAGATCACCCCGGAATATTTTTACTTCTTCTTTACGCACTACTTCAGATCACATGCACTAGTAAAAATAAGAAACATTTATTTATTTATTCATTTTTATTTTATTTTTTTCTTTTCTTTTTGTATTTTTTTTGACTTACCGCTAGTGGAGTTTTATTTAAAGTACTATTGCACATTTCTTTCTTCGATTGGTTCCACTCAAATCTATCCCAAGTTTATTCATTATTTTTTTGTAGAGCCTCTTTACAATTCAAGTGCTTTAAGAGGTATAAGGATCAAAATGATTCAATTAAGAATAAAAGGGGATAGGCTTATAATACGGGTGCTAAAAGAAAGGCTTATAGGCTCAAAAAGGTAAACTAGGGATGATTCTATTTGTGATAAGCAACAACATGGACTATACAAAGAACTCACTTTACACATGGCACATGACTCACTAAGGATGGTCCATTCAGACTCTCAATCGGACAAGTATTCACTGTTACAACCCGTAAATTCGTATGTTAGATTTTGTGGTAGGATAGTTTACATATAAGAGCCTAAGAACCCGAAAAATAGTTCAAAAAGTCAAGAAAAGAGCAAAGGGCTTCGCAAAGCTGGGTTTGCTATCGCAAAACCCACATGCGAGCCGCATTTCTCGCACTGAAATCGCAAACTGAGACAGATGTCTGGGCAAAATCAATGTCAGAAATGCTGCCAGAATGCTATATCATTGTGGCATATTTGACAAATTATGCGACGAAGAATGCTATAGCATATTTGACAGATTTTTGGGCCAAAATCAATGTCAGAAATGCGGCCAGAATGCTATAGCATTGTTGATTATGCGACGAGAAATGCTATAGCATAGTGTAACAGATTTCTGGGCCAAAATCAATGTCAGAAATGCGGCCAGAATGCTATAGCATTATTGATTATGCGATGAGAAATGCTATAGCATAGTGTAACAGATTTCTGTGGCCAAAATCAATGTCAGAAATGCGGCCAGAATGCTATAGAATTGTTGATTATGCGACGAGAATGCTATAGCATATTTGACAGACGTCAGACACTTGTATTATTTATTTGCCAAATTAAAGGGCTAGTATAAAAGGGCTCCAGGGTCGGTCAAGGGAGCTATTTTCAGACCTCCCCAATAGAAACTAAGCCCCACGACCCTTTTCTCAAAGAACCCCATGAACCTTAGTTAAATTTCTCTCTTCCAAGTTCTAAATTGAGAGTAAAAGCCAGATATTGAAGAAACTAAGAAGAAGCCCTAACTGATTTCTCCTTCTTTCAAGCCCTAAGTGGGAGTGAGACCTAGGAATTGAAGAATCAAGGAAGAAGGCTAGACAATCCACATGCAAGGTAAGTTATTACTCCCTTTCATGCAATCTTTCTCTTGGGAATTCATGGTATGTTGTTTTATGCATGTAAGAACTCATGGGATGGTGATTGGAAGCCATGAGTTCAAGTTAACGAGTGATAATGGACTGGGTTATGATTAATTTGGGTTGTTGTTGAGCTGCATGTGTTATTACTTTGTTTGTGAAGTTTTAGAAGAAGAAGGGTGTGGAGAAGCACCATACGAATTTAGGGGATTGTAATTAATGATATCTATGACGCTTAGAGAGTAACGGTTGAATTGTTCTTTATTTGTAGACTAAGGAATTGTAACAATTGCGTAGCTTGAGAACTGGTGCAGTATATACCAGGTATGTAAGACTATACCATTCTTTCTTTGCACGACTCCAATTATACAAATGCAATGAACATATGAGCCCTTAAAGACACTCTATTCTTAGAAGTTAGGGGTGCTTTTTATTGTTTCCCCTCTTATGGAAGGATTTATGTGTTGTTAGCTCTTCGACCTTACGTCGCCATGAAAATATGATCTATATGAGTCCACCATGCATTATCTATTTTACTACACCGAGCCGCACTATAGTCGGCCGGGCGATGGCACCTATTGTGCAACTATATATAAACACCGAGCCGCGTTATGGTCGGCCCGGCGATGGCACTTATTGTACAACCACTGATCAGTTGGGTATGATGATGATGAGGCCCCCAGAGGCGCATATATGTATATGATAATTTTAAAAGAATGTTTATATGTATGTATATGCATAGGCATGACAGGCATGACACGGTTAGTCGCCCTCAGAGGCACTCAGATGGTACAGGTTGCATGTTTCTTATCTTGATGTTTATTATTGTTCTTATATAATGTTTCCTGTCTTACATACTCAGTACATTATCCGTACTGACGTCCTTTACTTGTGGACGCTGCATGTCGTGCTACAGGTCCGGGCAGACAGATTGACGAAGCTCCCCTACCACAGTAGGCTATCCAGTTCAGCGAATATTGGCGAGATCCATCCCTCGGACTTGCCACAGTCTTGGTATGCATTTTGTTATAGGCATTATGGGCATGTCGGGGCCCTGTTCTGACATAGGTTGCATTATGTACGTTCTTGTAGAGGCTCATAGACAAATGTCAGTTTATGCATAGACAAGTGTTGGGTTATGTACAGACGATAGACAATGAGTTAACATATGTACAGTTGAATTGCCTTGTCGGCAAACGTATGTGTTTTGTTGTATGGTTTTGTATTGCATCCTTGTTGGCCATATTATGTATATAAGTATGTGTTTATTACGGTATGATATTTCAGTTCACTATGATTATTGTTTTGAGGTTGTGTATGTGTATGTCAAGCCTTATAGATAATAAGGAAAGTTAGATGAAGGGTACGCCGATGCCCGTTGAGTAGGGTCCGGTGCCGGTCGCGGTCCTCTGGTCGGGTCGTGACAAACTTGGTATCAGAGCAGGTCGTGTCCTAGGGATTGTCTATGAGCCGTGTCTAGTAGAGTCTTGATTATGGGTGTGTAGCGTGCCACATTTATAATGAGGAGGCTACCTGACATTTAGGAATGTTACCTTCTTTCTGAATCTAGATCGTGCGCAGAGCTGAGTTGTAAGCATTCATTTCTAACATTCGCCTTGTTTTCCTTCAACGATGACTTTGACTAGAAAGCAAACAAGTAATAGACGGCTTGATACAGATGCGGGAGAGGGTGCCAGCTAGGTGCCCCAAGCTAGAGAAGGCCAAAGTGAGCCTCAGAATGAGACACCGTCTCACACCTCATCTACTCCTCCTTCCCCAGAGGATATTAGAATCCACCCAGCATCTCCAGTCCCTTCATCTGGTGCTAAAGTCCAGGATTTGCGGACTGCGGTACAGTTTCTGACAAGCTTGGTAGCTTCTCAGACTCAGAGGCAGAACACCGATACTACTGATGGGCCGGTTAGTACGAGAGTTCGAGATTTTATTAATCTTGATCCTCCAGTGTTTACCGGGTTTGATCCCAAGAAGGACCCGCAGACTTTCATTGATCAGATTCACCACACACTGCGGGTTATGCATGCCAATGATACGGAGGCAGTAGAATTGGCTTCTTATCGGTTACGGGATTTAGCAGTTTTCTGGTATAATAGTTGGGAAAAATCCAGGGGTTCAAATGCTTCCCCACCTGTGTGGAATGAATTTTCTGAGGCGTTCCTTCGTCATTACCTTCCAGTTGAGGTACGACGAGTTAGAGCTGATAAGTTCTTGAACCTTAGACAAGGTAACATGAGTGTGCGGGAGTATAGCATGCAGTTTGATTCTTTGGCAAGGTATGCTCCTCACATGGTGGCCGAGATGGGTGATAGGGTTCATTTGTTTGTGAACGGACTGGAACCACATTTGATAAATGAGTGCACGACAGCATCCTTGATAGAGGGCATGGATATTTCTCGTATTCAGGCTTATGCCCAGACATTAGAGGATCGTAAGCGCCAACAAAGACAGACAGGGAACAGGATAGGGGCCAACATAAGAGATCAAGATTTGCAGGATACTCTGGTGACTTCAGAGGTAGTATCAGGCCCCAATCTTCGAGGAGTTTGGCGCCATTTGTAACTAGCGCTCCTCCACAGTTTCAGAGGCATCGATATGATCGATCTATCCATTCGGGTCCAGGTCAGAGTTCTCGGGCATCAGGCTTGCAACATCACAGGGATACTCAGTCAGACGAGGTCCTCAATGCCTCGTTGTGATCAGTGTGGCAAGGGCCACCCTGGACCGTGCCGTCGAGGTTCTGATGCATGTTATTTTTTCGGACAGCCTGGTCATATGATGCGGGATTGTCCTAGTAGAAGAGATGGTGGTATGGCTCAGCCGACTGGATCTATGTCTGGTTTTTCCTTATCAATTCAACCTCCAGCACGGGGTCCCCAGCAGCCAGCAGGTCGTGGTAGAGGTAGAGGTAGCGGTGCAGTGCCGAGCTCAAGTGGTATCCAAAATCGAATATATGCTCTAGCAGGTCGACAGGATATCGAGTCATCTCCGGATGTGGTTACAGGTATATTATTAGTGTTGTCTTGTAATGTATATGCATTGATTGATCCTGGATCCACATTACATATGTTACACCCCTTGTGGCGGATAAGTTTGGCATCGAACCTGAATCGCTAAGTAAACCCTTTTCGGTATCCACTCTGATAGGAGAATCTGTGATTGCTAGAAGAGTATATAGAGGTTGCACTGTGACGATTTGTAGTCGTCAAACCTCGGCAGATTTAATTGAATTAGAAATGGTTGATTTTGATGTAATAATGGGAATGGATTGGTTAGCATCATGTTATGCAAGTGTTGATTGTCATACGAAGATGGTTAGATTTCAATTCCCTGGTGAACCCATCCTTGAATGGAAGGGGAACACTGCTACGTCGAAAGGTAGGTTTATTTCCTATCTTAAGGCAAGAAAGATGATCTGCAAGGGTTATATCTATCATCTCATTCGCGTTATGGACGCAGAGGCGAAGTCGCCTATTCTACAATCAATTCCCGTAGTCAATGAATTTCCAGATGTCTTTCCAGATAAACTCTCAGGTCTTCCTCCTGAAAGGAAGATTGAGTTTGGCATCAATGTGTTGCCTGATACTCACCCAATTTCTATCCCTCCATACAGAATGGCCCCAGTAGAATTGCGAGAGTTGAAAGTACAGTTGAAAGACTTGCTGGATAAGGGCTTCATTAAGCCTAGCACTTCACCTTAGGGTGCGCCAGTCTTGTTCGTACGAAAAAAAGATGGGTCGTTGAGGATGTGTATTGATTATCGACATTTGAATAAAGTTGCCATAAAGAATAAATATCCACTTCCAAGGATTGACGACCTGTTTGACCAACTCCAAGGAGCCAAATATTTTTCCAAAATTGACCTACGGTCAGGATATTTTCAGTTGAGAGTCAAGGAGAAAGATATTCCGAAGATAGCCTTCCGGACAAGATATAGGCATTTTGAATCCCTAGCAATGTCGTTCGGGCTAACAAATGCCCCGGCAGCTTTTATGGATCTCATGAATACCATATTGAGGCCTTATCTTGATGTGTTCGTGGTTGTATTCATTGATGATATCTTGTTGTATTCTCGTTCAGAGGCAGAACATATGGGCCACTTGCGGATAGTATTGCAGACCCTTCGGGATCATAAGTTATATGCAAAGCTCTCCAAATGTGAATTTTGGCTGAACTCAGTAGCATTCATAGGTCATGTGATATCTGACGAGGGTATTAGTATCGACACTCAAAAGATCGACGCAGTCAATAATTGGCCGAGACCTACAACGCCGTCAGAAGTCCGCAGTTTTCTAGGGCTAGCAGGATACTACAGGAGATTAGTAGAAGGTTTTCCTCTATATCAGCACCATTGACCAAGTTAACACAGAAAGCTACCAAATTCCAATGGTCCGACGCTTGTGAACACAGTTTCCAGGAGCTAAAGAATTGGTTGATTTCCGCGCCGGTGCTTACTCTTCCATAAGGAACAGAAGGGTACGTGGTCTATTGTGATGCTTCAGGTGTAGGTTTGGGATGCGTATTGATGCAACATAGGAAGGTGATTGCTTACGCGTCAAGGCAACTGCAAAAGCATGAAAAGAATTATCCAATCCATGATTTGGAATTGGCCGCGGTAGTATATGCCCTAAAGATATGGAGGCACTACTTGTACGGCGTCCATGTTGACATCTACACAGATCACAAGAGTTTGCAATACCTCTTCAGTCAGAAGGAGTTGAATTTGAGACAACGACGTTGGCTCGAGTTACCGAAAGACTACGACGTTGAGATATTGTAGCATCCGGGTAAAGCCAATGTTGTGGCAGATGTCCTCAGTCGTAAGTCAATGGGAAGCTTAGTGCACATTAAAGCAAATAAATGGGGATTGACTGGAGAACTTCACCGGCTAGCCAACATGAGAATCAAATTATTAGACTCCGAAGACGGAGGTGTCATTGTGCAAAATACATCAGAATCATCTCTCATAGCCGAGGTGAAAGCAAGGCAATACGAGGATCCCACCTTGGTACGATTGAGAGAGGGCATTCAACAGGGAAAGATTTCAGCTTTTGAGATTGCAGGGATGGAACACTGAGGTGCCAAGGCCGATTATGTGTGCCTAATGTGGCCGGGTTGCGAGAGAAGATCATGAAGGAGATTCATCAATCCCGATATTCCATCCACCCCCGCTCGACAAAGATGTACCATGATGTCAAAGAGCAGTATTGGTGGGATAGTATGAAGAAGTCTATAGCAGAATTTGTAGCCCAGTGTCCCAATTGTCAACAGGTAAAGATAGAACATCAGAAACCCGATGGATTGCTCCAAAATATAGAGATTCCAACCTGGAAATGGGAGGTGATTAACATGGACTTCATTGTTGGGTTACCTCGCTCCAGTCGTAAGTTCGAATCCATTTGGGTGATAGTTGATCGACTTACAAAATGTGCCCATTTTCTGCCAGTTAAGGTGACTTACACGGCTGAAGACTATGCAAAGCTGTATATCAAGGAGATTGTTAGACTTCATGGTGTACCAATGTCTATTATATCAGACAGAGGAGCCCAATTCACAGCCAACTTTTGGAAATCTTTTCAGAAGGGTTTGGGTACACAAGTGAACCTCAGCATAGCTTTTCATCCGCAGACTGACGGACAGGCTGAACGTACCATTCAGACACTTGAAGATATGCTACGGGCGTGTGTTCCTAGATTTTAAGGGAAGTTGGGATGACCATCTTCCACTCATAGAATTTGCCTACAATAACAGCTACCACTCCAGTATTAAGATGGCCCCATATGAGGCCCTATACGGGAGAAGATGTAGATCACCAGTTGGCTGGTTCGAAGTCGGTGAAATTGAGTTATATGGGCCAGATTTGATCCACCAAGCCATCGAGAAGGTAAAAGTGATACAGGAACGATTGAAGACAGCACAAAGCAGGCAAAAGTCATATTCTGATGTCCGACGTCGTGATTTGGAGTTTAAAGTTGGTGATTGGGTATTCTTGAGAATCTCACCGATGAAGGGTGTCATGCGCTTCAAGAAGAAAGGTAAACTGAGTCCAAGATATATCGGTCCGTACAAAGTTCTTCGACGAGTCGGCCATGTTGCTTATGAGCTAGAATTGCCATCCGAATTGGAATTTGTCCATCTGGTATTCCATGTATCTATGTTGGAAGAACAAACATACAGAAGAAATGACATGGGAAGCAGAGGAAGAGATGAAGTCTAAATATCCGTACTTGTTCCAAAAAATAGATAATCATGATGCCGAAGGAACGCAGAACACATTGAAAGGAGAAACATCCTTACGAGGTAAATAGTAACTTGAGATACTTTTCATTATTACAAATGATAAGATGCTGATAATGTACATGTCCATAAGTTTATATACTCTTGTAGAACCGTACACTGTGTTAAATGCTTCACGATGAGTAGAATCCCCGTAGATGCTTACATTCGAGGACGAATGTTCCTAAGGGGGGGAGAGTGTTACAACCCGTAAATTCGTATGTTAGATTTCGTGGTAAGATAGTTTACATATAAGAGCCTAAGAACCCGGAAAATAGTTCAAAAAGTCAAAAAAAGAGCAAAGGGCTTCGCAAAGCTGGGTTTGCTATCACAAAACCCACATGCGAGCCGCATTTCTCGCACTGAAATCGCAAACTGAGACAAATTTCTGGGCAAAATCGATGTCAGAAATGCTGCCAGAATGCTATAGCATTGTTGATTATGCGACGAAGAATGCTATAGCATATTTGACAGATTTCTGGGCCAAAATCAATGTCAGAAATGCGGCCAGAATGCTATAGCATTGTTGATTATGGGACGAGAAATTCTATAGCATAGTGTAACAGATTTCTGGGCCAAAATCAATGTCAGAAATGCAGCCAGAATGCTATTGCATTGTTGATTATGCGACGAAAATGCTGTAGCATATTTGACAGGCGTCAGACACTTGTATTATTTATTTGCCAAATTAAAGGGCTAGTATAAAAGGGCTCCAGGGTCGGTCAAGGGAGCTATTTTCAGACCTCCCCAATAGAAACTAAGCCCCACGACCCTTTTCTCAAAGAACCCCATGAACCCTAATTAAATTTCTCTCTTCCAAGTTCTAAATTGAGAGTAAAAGCCAGATATTGAAGAAACTAAGGAGAAGCCCTAACTGATTTCTCCTTCTTTCAAGCCCTAAGTGGGAGTGAGACCTAGGAATTGAAGAATCAAGGAAGAAGGCTAGACCATCCACATGCAAGGTAAGTTAATACTCTCTTTCATGCAATCTTTCTCTTGGGAATTCATGGTATGTTGTTTTATGCATGTAAGAACTCATGGGATGGTGATTGGAAGCCATGAGTTCAAGTTAACGAGTGATAATGGACTGGGTTATGATTAATTTGGGTTGTTGTTGAGCTGCATATGTTATTACTATGTTTGTGAAGTTTTAGAAGAAGAAGGATGTGGGGAGCACCATACGAATTTAGGGGATTGTAATTAATAATAGCTATGACGCTTAGAGAGTAACGGTTGAATTGTTCTTTATTTGTAGACTAAGGAATTGTAACAATTGCGTAGCTTAAGAACTGGTGCAGTATATACCAAGTATGTAAGACTATACCATTTTTTCTTTTCATGACTCCAATTATACAAATGCAATGAACGTACGAGCCCTCAAAGACACTCTATTCTTAGAAGTTAGGGGTGCTTTTTATTATTTCCCCTCTTATGGAAGGATTTATGTGTTGTTAGATCTTCGACCTTACGTCTCCATGAAATATGATCTATATGAGTCCAGCATGCATTATCTATTTTACTACACCGAGCCGCGCTATAGTCGGCCGAGCGATGGCACCTATTGTGCAACTATACATAAACACCAAGCCGCGTTATGGTCGGTCGGGCGATGGCACTTATTGTGCAACCACTGATCAGTTGGGTATGATGATGATGAGGCCCCCAGAGGCGTATATATGTATATGATGATTTTAAAAGAATGTTTATATGTATGTATATGCATAGGCACGACAAGCATGACACGGTTAGTCGCCCTCAGATGCTACAGGTTGCACGTTTCTTATCTTGATGTTTATTATTGTTCTTATATTATGTTTCCTGTCTTACATACTCAGTACATTATCCGTACTGACGTCCTTTACTTGTGGACGCTGCATGTCGTGCTGCAGGTCAGGGCAGACAGATTGACGAAGCTCCCCCACCACAGTAGGATATCCAGTTCAACGGATATTGGCGAGATCCATACCTCGGACTTGCCACAGTCTTGGTATGCATTTTGTTGTAGGCATTATGGGCATGTCGGGGCCCTGTTCTGGCGTAGGTTGCATTATTTACATTCTTGTAAAGGCTCATAGACAAATGTCAGTTTATGCATAGACAAGTGTTGGGTTACGTACAGACGATAGACAATGATTTGACATATGTACAGTTGAATTGCCTTATCGGCAAACGTATGTGTTTTGTTGTATGGTTTTGTATTGCAGCCTTGTTGGCCATAATATGTATATAAGTATGTTTATATTACGGTATGTTATTTCAGTTTACTATGATTATTGTTTTGAGATTGTATATGTGTATGTCAAGCCTT
>MCJB01001247.1:5166-15918 GCA_002018475.1 Nicotiana obtusifolia | reverse complement strand
CCCATGGCGTGATGAATGCTGTCTTTTCTGCATCTTCCTCGTCCATCAAGATCTGGTGATATCCTGCGTAACAGTCCACAAAAGACCCAATCTCATGCTTGGCACAATTATCGATCAGAATGTGAATGTTCGGTAATGGAAAATCATTCTTTGGGCTTGCTTTGTTGAGGTCACGGTAATCAACACAGACCTTGGTCTTACCATCCTTCTTTGGTACTGGCACAATATTGGCTAACCAAATGGGATATCGAGTGACCCGAATGACTTTTGCAGTAAGCTGCTTTGTGATTTCTTCTTTGATCTTCACACTCATATCGGTCTTGAACTTCCGCAACTTTTTCTTGACTGAGGAAATGATGGATCAGTTGGCAATTTATGAACTACCAGATCAGTGCTCAAGCCCGGCATATCGTCATATGAGCAGGTAAAGACATCTTTGTACTCAAACAATGTTTTGATTATTTCCTCCTTCACTTGCGGTTCTAAGTGCGCACTTATCTTGGTTTCCCTAACATCATCCTGGTCCCCTAAATTGATTGCTTTAGTCTCACTCAAATTAGGTTTTGGTTTTTCTTCAAATTGTTTTAGCTCTTTACTGATTTCCTCAAATGCTGCTTCTTCATCATATTTTATTTCATCATCATATTCTACTTCTTGGATTGTTATTTCAGAATTAGATTGGCTTTTAAAACTCGGCTGAAAATTCTTCATGCATGCCATGTCACTGCAACCAGCATAAAAAGAACTGTACAAAAGAACAAAATAAAACACTATTAAGAATAATGGAAAACGGGAAATTGCATTTCATTGAAAATAAAAGGATAGAAGGGTTTGAGCATCAGAACAAGCAAAATTAAAATCTGGATTACAACCCTGGAATAATCCCAGATAACAGAAAAGGAAACAAAGCAAACTACCAAAACTCCTTCATGGTGGGGAGAGGAGTAGCTTCCCAATTGCTAAGCTTCACGTTTGGGCCAACAAGCTGCACATCTACTTTACTAGAGCCTTCACCAACTTCTACCATATTGACCTCTTCGAAAAGACTTTGGAACCCCTTGATCGTCTCTTCATCAACATCAACCACAGGTTCTGGGATTGAGGAGGTTGGAGGTCTTTCGACTCCTGGTTTGACAAAAAAGAGATGTGCGGTACGGGCTTGGAGAGCGACCATACCTTTTGTTTTGGATTCTTAAACCTTTTCATGTCCTCCTCTGTGGGCGTGAATCTCAAACCAAACATACCAGGATTCCCATTGGGGCGTATTGGATGCACAATACCTTGCAGAGATGATCCCAGACCCTTGCCTGGCACAAAATCATTCTTCAACATTTCATTCGCAACCATGACAGATGCGGAGGATAGCTTGGGACCCGGAATGCATTCTCCATCAGTGATCTTCTCAATAGACACTATTTTGAAAGTTTGAAAGACCCAAGGTCCCTTATCATCTTCAGCTTCAACAAACGGAACAATTGTGTTATTAAAAGCTGACAAATCCTCATCACCATGCACAACTATTTCCTGCCTGTCCCATTCGAACTTCACCATTTGGTGCAAAGAGGACGGGACTGCCTTAGCAACATGTATCCAAGGCCTTCCCAACAACAGATTGTAGGAGACAGCCACATCTAACACTTGAAATTCCATAGTAAACTCAACTAGCCCTATCGACAGTTCGAGCATTATATCTCCAACAGAATCTTTACCTCCCCCATCAAAGCCTCGAACACACACATTGTTCAAGTGGATTCTTTCGGTGCCAATCTTCAGTTTTTGCAGAGTAGACAAGGGACAAATATTCGCACTAGATCCATTGTCAACCAAAACCCTCGAGACAACAGAATCTTCGCACTTCACCGTGAGATAAAGAGCTCGGTTATGTTCTGTACCCTCCATTGGAAGTTCATCATCCGAGAAAGTGATCTTATTTGCTTCGAAGATCTTGCCAGCTATCTTTTCCATGTGGTTCACTGTGATCTTATCAAGAACATGTGCCTCATTTAAAATCTTCATCAAGACCCTGCGATGTTCATCTGAGTGTATCAGCAAAGACAAAAGAGAAATCTGAGCTGGTGTTTTCCTAAACTGTTCTATAATGGAATAATCCTACCCTTTCATCTTCTTCAGGAACTCCTCAGCCTCTTCCTCGGTGACTGATTTCTTTACTGGCATTTGACTATCCTTGAATGGCTTGGCTTTCCTTAATTCTTCTGGGGTGAAACATCTCCCAGAACGAGTCAATCCTATAGTTTCATTAACTTCTTCCTCGATTTCTTTTCCTTTGTATGTCATTATCACTTGTTTGTAGTTCCACGGAACAGTCTTGGTATTAACCACTGGCAACTGGGTTACTGGTTTAGTGATAATAGGGGTAATAGGAGCCCCTTTCACAACTATGACAGGTTTGCTTGGAATCCCTGGCACTACCACTTTTGAGCTTTCTGGACTTGCCCTAATATCTTTTGACATCCCTTTCACGACCAACACTGGTGATTTCAAATTGAGCGTGCTCGGCTTTTCGATCGCCCCTTCAACTGTCAAAGGCTTTGCTTTGGTAGAATCTGGATCTTTAACCAAATTATTTTCACTAGCCCGAATCATCATGACGGACTTATAAGACTTCTTGGGCTCCCCGTCCTTGTAAACTATTTCAATCATATGTGTCTCTTCATGGGCTGGCAAAGGGTTTTGGTTGAAGTTTGGCGTGTCTGGGCTTTGGACTACAATTTGGTTTGTATCAATGACCTCTTAGATCGCCTGTTTCAAGTGCCAACACTTCTCTATGTCATGGCCTGGAGCATCAGAACAATAGGCACATCTTGGGAAATAATCGAGGTTCTTTGGATGGGGGTTTGGTATCTTTGACTCAATCAGCCTCAAGACGTCCAACTGCCTTAACCTTTGGAATAGACTGGCATAGGATTCTCCAAGCGGGATAAAAGTTTGTTTCCGCTACTGCCTCTCTCTTATATACTCTAGCCTTGGTCGAAAATGTGAACCATTGGGGTTTTGGTAAGGTTGTGGAGGTGGATAGGTATTTTGTAGAGCTGGGTAGGTATTCTATGGGACGGGGGCACGCCATTATGGATAAAGAGGGGGTTGAGCATATGACTGTGCATGGTGAACAAAATATTGGGATGGTCTGGCTAAGTCTTGGGGGTTTTGCGGGGAAAAGTAATGTTGAGGTGTATTATATGGAGCTTGGGCATAGGTTTGAGGTCGGGGTCGAGTATGGATGTACTGGTGAGGTGTACCCCTCTGGCCCTGCCATGATCCGGAGACAACCATAGCGACATCTTCCTTCTTCTTCTTGCCTAGCAAACTTCCGGTACCACTCTGGATTGCCTGGGTGGTTGCTTTTATAGCAGAATAACTCATGATCTTACTCGACTTGAGCCCCTCTTCCACCATTTCTCCCATCTTTACCACATCATTGAAAGACTTACTAATGGATGAGATCAAGTGTCCATAGTAAGTGGGCTCCAGGGCTTGAAGGAAGAATTTAACCATCTTGTCTTCTTCCATCGAAGGATTGACTCGTGCGGCTTGCTCCCTCCACCGGAACCCATATTCTCTAAAGCGTTCACTGGGTTTCTTTTCCACCTTGATCAGAGATAGGCGGTCTGGAACAATGTCTATATTGTACTGGAAATGTCGGGCGAAGGCCTGAGCCATATCGTCCTAGGTGTACCACCTGCTAATGTCCTGGCGGGTGTACCATTCTAAAGCTGCCCCACTCAGACTTTGGCTGAAGTAGGCCATTAGTAATTCGTCTTTCCCTCCGGCACCTCTCATTTTACTGCAATAACCCCTTAGATGGGCAACTGGATCCCCATGTCCGTCATACAAGTCGAACTTGGGCATCTTGAACCCGGCAGGTAGTTGGACATCGGGAAACAAACATAAATCCTTATAGGCCGCACTCACCTGGTTTCCCAACCCTTGCATATTTCTCAATGATTGCTCGAGACTCTGTAACTTCCTAAACATCTCTTCCTACTATGCATTCTTGGGTAGTTTGTAAGTTTCAACATGAGGCTCAAATTGGGGGGTGTAGGAGTAAGGATCTAGGACTTTGAAAGTGGGCTCCGGTGCATGGTAGTGGGCATCTGGGGTGGGAAATGCAGGCTCACTAGAGGATCGGTGGAGGGTAGCTTGTGGAGGGGGTACAAAAATAGAAGCAGATGTCGGAGCAGGGTACGAGGTTGTTTTAGCTGGTGGAGCATGAAAAGTTTGGGCCGAAGTGCCGGGGTAATTGTGGTAAGGGGTAAAGCCAAGTGCGTGTTGTGGGGAAAGATCAATGATATTGGACATCTGGGATTGAGAGAGTGGTGGAATGGAAGCAAGGTATTCTGTATAGTTGGTAGGGAACTAGGGTGGAGGGTGTCCCTTAATCCATGCTTGATACATTTCCGTCATCTGATGCTTCAACCTACGGACCTCCTCTTGCAGTTTCGATTCCTACTCAACAATCTCTCTTGGCGGGTCTACGACTACATTGTCTGTTTCCTTGCTAGCCATGACTATTCGGCGCTTTGATCGGGTGTTGTATGGATGACTTTCCAGGATGCCAACAAACTAACCACTATCCTAAATGAGTCAGAATGTAACAGAGGACAACAACACAAAACCACCATGTTAGCGTTAGGGCATTTATCAGATAATAATATCACATTACGTGCAATGCACCTAGCAACAAATAACGGTTCTAAAATGGCTTTGAGGGTCACAAGGTCATATGGCATCATCCCAATTTACTTATTTCAATCTTGCCACCTCTTACCACTTTCTTCTCTTCTTGATGCAAAATTACTTGATCGAACCCGATGTAGGTTGCCTACGTATCATGTTCTTCATGAATCATACCCAGCGTAGTTCTGACAAAAGTGATGGAAAATAGACTAAAAAAATGAAATTTCTGGGATTTTCATTTAAAACATTTTTTGATATTAAAATACAATAAGAAGTTCGATAATGAAAGACCCGACATACTTGACCACACTATGACTGACTTTGACACTATCTAAAGGACTCAGTACTCCTAGACAAAACATGAAAGTAAAAGACAACATAAGACAATCTCAAAACATTTAAATAGAATGGATCCTCAGACTGCTCCTAAATGCGACGGACCTGGCTGGGATGGTCCTGGGCTATCCGTCGTGCTCAAGCTTTGCAACATGCCACGTAAAGAAACACCGATACTAGGAATAAAGGCCCTGGCGCGTGCCCCTACCTCCTGAAGGCCAACCCTAAACAAATACTGGCCATGCTGCTCCATGTTTTCTGCCAATTCCGCTAACTGAGACTTTATTAACTCAAGCTTATCCCAGGGATCTTGGACCGATGCCTCCTCAAAATCATCTGTCTGAACTGCCCGCCCCTAAGTTGTGCTGGCAATGGGGTGCTGACCCCTGGTGGGACGGACTGTAACCAAATCAGGTATTCCTGAGTACACTCGGGCCTGCCAATATCCTTTACTAATGTATTTTTCTTCATTCTCTTTGCATTGTTCCAGTATTGCACGTACTTGATTTTGTCAACCACCTTTTTTCCAACATTCATGATGTACCTCCGAAGATTCAAAGTTGAAGGCTCCTCTTGTCGTCTGCCCAACTGTCGCATTACCCTATCGGGCGTGTATGGCCTGACACACTTGAGTCCTATCAGCATCAGAAAGGCTGCATGAGGCATCCTGCCAAGATATCATCTAAAGGTAGCCAAAGGTAAGCCCACAAAACATTCTCGTTTGTCCTCAAACCAAGGAACTCAATCCAAGCCGTGACGCTTACTGGGTATGTAAACTTAAGAGATTTCATCCTACGCTCGATGCATACCACCCGATCCCTCACGGTCGATAGGACAAAGTAAGGAAGCAGTGTGCAAATGCTCCATCATCCACAATTGTAGCAAAAGGTTACTTCCCTCAAAATACCTGACACCTCCCTTAACCTCACTCAGGGCTCGGTACAACTCTGCTAAGATCATCGGCACAACGGTAACGTTTTTGCGTTGCGTCTCATGAAATAGTGCCATTACCACTGACTGCAGACGGGTGCTAATGTGCCTCTCATCTAATGGGAAAATCAATAATCCCAACAAAGCAAGGCTGAAAGCTTCGAGGCGACGCTACTAGTATATAATAAGTATGGAACAAAGAAATATATTGGTACTAGATTGACCTAAAGTCTTTCTATTTATACAACAGGAATTCAAATAGAATTGAAGGAAAATGAATGTGATAAGACAGAACAAAATTTTATTTGAATTCCAAGTTTTAATAGAAATTTTTTATTGACGAGTTGCCACTTTGCTTTGGTTGTGCAGAATTCATCCCAAAAGACGTCAAAACTATCCTGTGGTCCAAACCTAGCAAACAAATAATCCAAGGATATCCAAGACTACTCAAGGCATTTTAGATGCTTGTTATTTTTAGGCCCAGGTCATTGAGGAATCTTTTCCTAGAGTGGTCTCGGGGAAGTATCATGTTCTTGCCTATATAACTTAAACGAGTGAGACCAAACAGTTCCGCCAAGGTAGGAGTCATCTCACACTCCCCAAATTTGAAAGTCAAATTTTGCGGGTCCCAATAAATCAGCATTGCCTCCACTAAGTCTGGAGGGGGGGGGGGGTGTGATATCAAGAAGGGAAGTTAGGGTGCCCAATTTCTGCATTAACTCATGCTGCTCTAACGATGAAAACATGTTCAACCACTTGATCAATTTCTTAGGAATCTTTATTACCATCAGCACTTTAGATCGAATCAGCGGGTCCATACCTGAATGAAGAGAACATGGTTAGCGACTCGGGATACTACATGACACCACAACATTTCCTTGTGGACAAATGCAAGACACAATTTGGCTATATTTTGCAGATTGGCCTAAGTGGCTGAAAGTGACTATTAGTGCAAACTTGACAAAGTTGACCCCTAAGCATGAGAAATACTTCATTTAAAACTTACATGACTCTAATATCCCGACAATCATGGTCTTAAAGAATTATTTTACGGAAATGGACTATTTTGCAAAAATGGCCGGTATGACCAAATGTGGCTAGGGACGCAAACCCGATATGGATGGACCTTAGAGTGATATGACACTGATTCGTGGACTCAAGATCCTATGACATGGGCAATTGAACCACTTTTTCGAAATTAACCCTATTTTGCAAGAATGGTCGATGTGGCCAAAAGTTGCTAAACACGCAAATTTAACAAGAATGGACCTTATAATTGAGAGGAAGCTTTATTGTAGACTCAGGGCTACGAGACAGGAGATAACAAACTACTTTGAGAAAATACTCCTATTTTTGCAAAAACGGCTGATGTGGCCAAATATGGCTATACATGCAAGATTTGGCTACGGCCCCGAAAGCCAGGAACCTAGGACTTACTAGGAAGACTGAACCCTATGTGGGTACCCTACGTATCCCGCCCTGGAAAACGAGAATCAGGTTTGCGTAATTCGGGAAGATGCAACTAATTTTAAAAAATATATATTTTCGTCTCTTGAAAAATGTAAAAACTTTTGGACTTTTTTTTTTTTTTTGAATTCTTGAAAAATGATGAAGAATGTAAAAACTTTTGGATTTATTTATTTATTTTTTCGGATTTTCCATTTTCATTTTTTACCCTTTTTTTTTTAAGAAACATGGAAGAAACTGCGAGTGGGGCCCCACTTGCTTCATTTTCACCCTTACTTCCAAGACATCGGTCTGCCAAATGACCTTTTTACCCTCACAGATGCAACATTTAACACATAAAATGATTAAATGTCATTTTGGGCCACAGGCCCATTTTGACAAAATTTGGACAGGCTTCATACAAAGGGACACGGTGCCTGGGACCGAGCCCTACTAGGTCTAAATGACATGATGCAAATAAAAATGACCTAAAGGCCGACCTGAGTTTGGGGTTCACTAACAAGGCAATTCGGGGGAAGCATATGGTCGATGGTGGCTGCTCAAGCTTTCCACCCACTCCATACGTCCGACGGCTCCCCCTCCTAAATTAAGGGTGACTCAACAAAGAGTTCGTGCACGCGACACGTGCTCCGAGGCTTGTTGCAGAAAGAATTGACCGGGTAATGCATATGATGACAATTATAAAGCAGTAAACACATAAAGCAAAAATTGCAAACACATAAACAACTAGCAAATAACAAAATATAAAAACATAATAAAAATTAAGTAAAGCTAATGAAAAAGCATAAAAATCTAAACCAAACATTTTAAAAGCCAACAAAATCAAGTACTAGCTCAAACCCGCAAGTATTCCCCAGCAGAGTCGCCAGATATGTCACTTCTCTTTTTTAACAAAACTTCACTAAACCCTTTTGATGGATAAAAAGCTTAGTAAAACTCGAAAAGGGGTTTTCAATTTTGAAAGTGACAAAGATGGAATTTAAAAGGAAAACTTAGAGTCGTCATCTGGCAATTGATTCTGGTGTGCCAGGCCACCATTTTTTAGAAAAAATATTTTTCCTTTTAAGAAAAACTTGGACTCAAAGCTAAGTCGGCACCAGAGATTTGGGAAAGGGGGTTCATTTGACTCGGGGAGAAGGTGTTAGGCACTCCCCGCGTCCCGTGAAAGTCACGGTTGCGTACTCGATTTAGTTGGCTTTTAAGACATTCGAATTGAGATAAAAAAAAACACAGAAAAACAAACACACAGGAGGTTCGAGGTCGTTCCCACCTAATAAAGAAGAAAAATAGAACTAAAACTAAAATACTACGAGTTTCACTTTTGGCCTCCAAATACAAATACTTCGGGGCATTCCCCGGAATGTAATATACACAAGTCCTTCGGGGCATTCCCCGGATAAATTTAACTAAAGGAACGACCTCTTGCCTCACAATTAATAAAAGATCCTAAAGCTTGCCTACCCGAGTGATGACGGCCTAGCATGCTCCTAGCGGTTAAGTAAGAGGAGTACAAATATAGAAATAAACTAAAATAAACAGGATTCTTTTCACGCTCCTTCTCCTTTTAATTTCATGCATTTAGACCGAACCCAATCCTAAAGCAAGTAATTTAATTAAGTACTAGGGGGCTCAATCTTTTCCCCATTCCCACGGCCCAATTCATGAATTTAGTCAAAAGGTCCATACCAAATAAAGACAAGGAAACATTGAACAAAATGACTAACCAAAAACACATAATACTAGTAGCATATGAACGATAACAAAGAGCACATGGAATTAAAAATAAAGCAGGCGGATAAAAAAATGATAAGAGCCATGAGACACTCCCTAGACAACCCAACTTAATTGGTGCAAGCAAATAACTTATCATTGATTTCGGATGCTAATCAAATGGGTCACTTGAATTCTTTTAAAACGTATAATCTGGCACTACAAGGAATTCGGAAGAACTAAGGATAATTTTTAACTAAATGTCATATGGATAAGTTTTTAAAACTACGAAAGAAACATGAGCAAACTTACAGTAGAAAACTTCACAATTTTAAAAAAAAAAGTACCTAATCCGTTTTATCATAAACAATATTCTATCACCTGGAATTGAGGAATAAACTATTCAAAGAAAAATAAAGACCTTACTAATATGGCTACTACACTACTTCAAAGAACACCTAATTACGAAAAAGAAATCACATACCAAAAAACCTCTTTTTTGAACTTAAATCTATTGGGACTATTCGGAGTTTTTTTTTCCATCTATTTTTGTTTCCTCTTTCTCCAACTTAACTGACGCGATAGGCGTATTGTTATGCCCTAGTTTGATTATCTTGTTTTTATGATGATATTATTGGAAAATTCACTCACATTACTTATATTAGGAGCATATATGACTTCATGATCTTTGTTTAATTAATTTTTTATTAATTATATTGATGCATCTAATGCAATGGTTAACTTTAAAATTGATTATTTTCTGTACAATTCAAACTTCAAAAGAAACTAAAGAAGAACCAACAGTATGAATAACACACATTAAACTAAAATAAACTAACAAACTCCAACCATCATTAATATTTGGATTAATATTCTTAAAGCATAAGAAGGAAGGATAACGATAGAACCTGTCAAAGCCTTTCAATTAATCCTTTAGCAAATCGTTCCGATATATTCAAATTTCAGTGATTACAGCGCGACGACAACTCGAATCAGAAATTGCAAACAACAACAGCAAGATGAAGCAAGAACAGCAGAAACTCGACAAGAACTGCGAACTCGAAAAAATCCGAACAGACCTCACTTAGACTATAACACAATTCCACGCAACACCAACCTCGAGCAACAACGAAATTCAGACGAGCTTCGTGATGAAGTGAAAACAGAAATCCTAAAGAAGATGATTGAATTTTTTTTTTTGATTTTCTGGAATTTAAGGAAGAAGCGAAAATTCAAATGAGAAACTGAAGAACCTTTTCTTGAAACCCTAGAATTTCCTCTCCGAGCCTCTGCCTTGAAAACCCCCGAAAATCCTCTTTTTATACTTGAACCTGGAACCTTCTATCCTTCTTCCCCAAGAAATCCAAAAATTCTTAAGAAAAATCCAAAAAATTTCCAAAAATCCGAAAACTTCCCAAAAAAAATCAAAACCCTCTGATTTTTTGTGTGAGTGATTTTTGGGACAAATGGAAGACCAAGATTGATTCATAATCAATCCACGGCTCCCATTCATCCAAAAAATAATTCTCAAAGCAAGCGTGAAATGATGAGAACATCCTCGCTGTCAGAGGTCGTTGTAGATTCGGGTGACGTGGAAGGAATATGAGAAGGGGG
>MCJB01001246.1:0-15918 GCA_002018475.1 Nicotiana obtusifolia | reverse complement strand
AATTGTATTGTAGAGATTGAGGGAGGAAAAGCTCTATGCAAAATTCTCAAAGTGTGAGTTTTGGCTCAATTCAGTGGCTTTCTTAGGACACGTAGTGTCCAGCGAAGGTATACAGGTTGATCCAAAGAAGATAGAGGCGGTTCAGAGTTGGCCTAGACCGTCCTCAGTCACAGAGATTCGTAGCTTTCTTGGGTTGGCAGGCTACTATCGCCGGTTTGTTCAGGGATTCTCATCCATCGCATCGCCCTTGACCAAATTGACTCAGAAGGGTGTTTCATTTGTATGGTCGTACGAGTGTGAGGAGAGCTTTCAGAAGCTCAAGACAGCCTTGACCACAGCTCCAGTATTAGTTCTACCATCAGCCTCAAGTTCGTATACCGTATATTGTGATGCTTCAAGAGTTGGGATCGGTTGTGTACTAATGCAGGAGGGTAGAGTTATTGCTTAAGCTTCTCGTCAGTTGAATCCTCATGAGAAGAACTACCCGTGCATGATTTGGAGCTGGCTGCCATAGTTCATGCTTTGAAGATTTGGAGGCATTACTTGTATGGCGTGTCTTGTGAGGTGTTCACTGATCATCGCAACCTTCAACATTTGTTCAAGCAAAAGGATCTTAATTTGAGGCAGCGGAGCTGGTTGGAATTGCTCAAGGATTATGATATCACTATATTATACCATCCGGGAAAGGCCAATGTGGTGGCCGATGCTTTGAGCCGAAAGGCAGTGAGTATGGGGAGTTTGGAATACATTCCAGTTGGGGAGAGACCTCTCGCAGTCGATGTCCAGACCTTGGCAAATAGGTTTATGAGATTAGACATCTCGGAACCCAATCGGGTGTTGGCTTGCATGGTTTCTCGGTCCTCGTTATATGATCGCATCAGGGAGCGTCAGTATGACGATCCACATTTGCTTGTCCTTAAGGACAAAGTCTAGCATAATGATGCTAAAGATGTGACCATCGGCGACGATGGAGAATTGAGGATGCAGGGTCGGATTTGTGTACCTAATGTGGATGGGCTTCGGGAGTTGATTCTGGAAGAGGCCCATAGCTCGCGATATTCCATTCATTCGGGTGCCGCAAAGATGTATCAGGACTTGAAACAACATTATTGGTGGAGAAGGATGAAGAAGGATATTGTGGGATTTGTAGCTCGGTGTCTCAACTGTCAGCAGGTAAAATATGAGCATCAGAGACCGGGTGGTTTACTTCAGCAGATAGTTATTCCCGAGTGGAAATGGGAGCGGATCACTATGGACTTTGTTGTTGGACTCCCACGGAATTTGAAGAAGTTCGATGCTATTTAGGTGATTGTGGATCGGCTGACCAGGTCCGCACACTTCATTCCTGTGTGTACTACCTATTCTTCAGAACGGTTGGCAAGGATTTATATCCGAGAGATTGTTCGGCTGCATGGTGTTCCAGTTTCTATCATTTCAGATAGAGGTGCTCAGTTCACCTCGCAGTTCTGGAAAGCCGTGCAGAGGGAGTTGGGTACTCAGGTGGAACATAGCACCGCATTTCATCCTCAGACGGATGGGCAATCCGAACGTACCATTCAGATACTGGAGGACATGTTACGTGCATGTGTTATTGATTTCGGAGGTTCATGGGATGAATTTCTACCGCTTGCGGAGTTCGCTTATAACAACAACTACCAGTCAAGCATTCAGATGGCTCCGTATGAGGCTCTGTATGGGAGACGGTGTAGATCTCCGGTTGGTTGGTTCGAGCCCGGCGAGGCTAGGTTATTGGGGACTGACTTGGTTCAGGAGGCTCTAGAGAAGGTGAAAGTAATCCAGGAAAGGCTCCGTACAGCACAGTCGAGGCAAAAGAGTTACGCCAATAGGAAGGTTCGAGATGTGTCCTACATGGTTGGCGAGAAGGTCTTGCTGAAAGTTTCGCCCATGAAAGGTGTTATGAGATTCGGGAAGAAAGGGAAATTGAGTCCTCGGTTCATTGGGCCATTTGAGGTGCTTCGAAGAGTTGGGGAGGTGTCTTATGAGCTTGCTTTGCCACCCGGTCTGTCGAGTGTACACCCAGTATTTCATGTTTCTATGCTCCGGAAGTATATTGGGGACCCGTCTCATATTTTGGACTTCAGCACGATTCAGTTGGATGATGATTTGACCTATGAGGTGGTGCCAGTGGTAATTTTGGATCGTCAGGTTCGGAAGTTGAGGTCCAAGGAGATTGCTTCAGTGAAAGTTCAGTGGAGAGGTCGGTCCGTGGAGGAGGCTACCTGGGAGACTGAGTGGGAGATGCGGAACAGATATCCTCACCTATTTGAGGCTTTAGGTACGTTTCTTGACTCGTTCGAGGACGAACGTTTATTTAAGTGGGGGAGAATGTGACGACCCGGCCAATCATCTCATGAGTTACCGCTCCGTTTTCCCCATTTCTATCTTATTATGCTTTGTTACCCGCGTTTAATGCAATCACGTTGAACAGTTTGCGTTCGGAATAGATTTGGTAAGAAACAAGACACTTGGTCTCTTTTGAGAAGGGTTAAGCTGGGAAGTCAACCGAATGTTGACTTATGAGTTAGAGGACTCGGATGTGAGTTCCGACGATTCGATTAGTTTCGGGAGGTGATTTACGACTTAGGAGGGAGATTAGAATTGGGTTCGGAAGTCCCGTGTAGAATTAGGCTTGAATCCGACTCAAATTTGGCGTTGAGAGGTTGTCTGAGTGTTCCGAAGGTTGGAATAAGTTTGAATAATGTTATGGGGTAGGTTGGTGTATCTGGTTGAGGTCCCAGCGGCCTCGGGTGAGTTTTGGATGGTTGAACGAACTTTTTCCTCGTTGGAAGAAAAATTTGCAGCAAAACCAGAAGCTGAGAATGCGGTCGCATATCTCAAATGCGGACCGCATATGTCACAATAAGATAGCAAACTAAAACAGATTTCTGGGCAAGAATTATGTCAAAAATGCGGTCTGAAATGCTGTCGCATTTCACTACGCTGAGACGATAGACCGGGACAGATTTCTGGACAAAAACCAACGTCGAAAAATGCGGTCAAGAATGCGGTCGCATTCTTGACATGCGGACTGCAAACCGTGCCTCACACTGAATTTGCGATGAAGGCTAGGGTTCAATCTGTGATGGTTGTCAAATATACGGACTGCATATCTATTATGCGACAGATATGCGATCGCATACTTGACCCTGACAGGGGCGTTTTGTCTCGATTTTTGACCCCTTTATAAAGAGAAATCAGTGCCCATTTGCCATGCAAAACCCATTTTTCCGTTACCCACGAAGAAAAACACCTCCAAACACCATAAAATCACAGCAAATCAACCTTAAAACTATATCCAAAGGACATGTTCTTGGACAAATTCTCAAGAGAAGGAGTTTTGGCTATCTTAAACATTGTTGGAGCTATAGAGCTCGGGTTGAAGCAAGTGTTGAGCAATTCTTGGAAGATTTCCAAGGGAAACATCGGGGTAAGTGTTCTTAACTCAATCTTGGTCAAATTACCCAAACCTATTGCTATTCTAGTATGTAATTGGTGATTAAGTTGGGGAAATTGTGGAAAAAAAAACCTTAAGCTTAGATTTTAAGACTTGGAGGTCGAACCGATGTAGGAATTCGATAATTTTAGTATGATTGAACTCGTGGAGAGATAAGGAACCCGTTGATGTGAAAATTTCTGAGTTTTGAGAAGTGGGCCCGAGGCTCGAGTTTTGCTAATTTAGGAATTCTTAGTATTTATTGATTGTTTTCGCGTGGGCTTTGTTACCCCAGCATATTGTGACATATTAGTTCTATTTTTGGATAGATTCGACGCACGTGGAGGCCAATTCAAAGGGCAAAGGCGTCGTGGGCTAGAGATTTAGCCGGTTTGAGCTGAGTAGTGATTGTAAATGATGTCCTGAGGGTTTGAAACCTCGGATTGCACATCGTAGTGCTATATTGAGGTGAGGCACGCGCTCGATGATGAGCGTGGGGTCGTTTACTACTGGGGATTGTGACTTGGTCCGTCCTGATTGATTATTTTACTACATATTTGATTGAAACTTATTTGATATCATCATGAATTGGACAGATTGTCGTACTTGGGCTTCGTGCCGGTTGTTTGAACCCTTCGGGGATATCTATCACTATTTCCTTACTGTTTTGATTCATTACTTAAACTCATGCATGTTGTTTTCCACTGTTTTACAATTCAGCCACTTTTACTCAGTTTTGAGATTTTAAATGCTAATGAAAAGGGGATCGGGTGGCACGCCGCCACGAGATATGATATAGCGCTTGGGCCGTAAGGGGCCCCTCCCGGACTCTGTACACCCCCAGTGAGCGCAGGGTACCCAGTGATGTTACAGTTGGTAACAATGGCAACTGGTAACCAGAGCTGGGGAGATGATATTGTTTTGAAAATGATATTGCCCGAGGGGCATGATTTTTAAATGATACTGAGCCCAGGGATGTTAAAGTTGGTAACAATGGCAACTGGTAACTAGAGTTGGGAAGACATTGCTTGATTTCTCACGGGTTTACTATTATTGCGTAATGTTTTACTCCTTCATTATGCACCGCCTTGTTCTTTATGTGTTTCCTTACTTTCAGTCATTATTTATATGCATTATTCACTAGGTTGAAAGTACTCACATTACTCCCTGCACCATGTGTGCAGATTCAGGCATTATTGATTCCGCTCCGAGGCATTGACTACGACTGTCAGAGCGGTGATTCAGAGACTACGAGGTAGCCGTTGGCGTCCGCAGCCCCGTATCTCTTTTATCTTGTTGCTTCCACTTTCTTCAAACAATTGTGCCAGAGATATTATAATAGTAATCTTATTATTAGGATTTCATTAGTTGCTCATGACATTGAGACACCCCGGTTTGGGCTGTTGTCGGGATGGTTAGCTATGTTTCCGCAATTTGCTGTTATTAAAATATGTAAGTACTGTCATAACTACTTAAATCGAGTTATAGTTCCAATTGGCTGGCCTTGTCTTCACGAGAGGCGTCATCACGATCGGGTTTGGGATTCGAGTCGTGACACATATATGCCAGACTGAATTCACTATGTTGGAGTTCACTATGTTTATCTTGCACAATCTGCTGATTTTTCTGTATCCTCTTGTCTAGCCATAACTAGGCTCTTCCTGAATCAACAACTAAAAACTCATTGGTCCATTGTCATATCTATATTTCGCGTAATCTCTCTTGGGATATGTTCTTTCTCTTAACTTACCTCTCGCACTGGCTCTCACATATCAAGTGTTCATTCGCACTTATTTATTATTAATATCTGGTGCGGGAACCCTTACTGCCTCTCCCCAGCGTGCTTGCATAATGTTTTAAAGTCGTAACATATCTGTAGGGTTTGAATAAATGCAATCTCATTCCTTTTGCCTTTTTACCATATTCTTCCTTTTCTGTTCCATAGTTACATGAACCACTTAACTCCGACTTAATACCACATCACAAAATCTTCCCCCTTTATGGGAGTACTAAGATTTAGTGTTACGACAATCAACCTGTAGATGTTTTACCTCTTCATCTTTGGCGTCTTTTCACATCATCATTGACCTTTACTCGCCTTACGGTAACCCTTATATACCAAGGACAACTGAATTCCTTATACACACTTAGTCCTTTAAGCTTAAATTTGCTCACAATGCTTGCTTTAGGGAAGCGTCTTCCTGAATAAAATTAAAATTTTATTCTTTTATTGTCCAATCTATTATTGTCGGAACGCTATCTCTGAAACTTTTAGGATGCCGATTATTATCAATTCCTCTAGTCTAAAAATTTATCTTGCTTACTAGCCCGTGCTAATTTTCATTTCTCGAAGGGTCTACTTATCCTTCTGGTAATTGCGTTGGAATCTCCAACTCATTTATCGAAATGAGGATATAACTTTATGGCTTATACTCTTTTATAGTCTCAAGCCTGTCCCTTTTTGTCTATTCCTTCACTTAACTACAGACTTATCATTTTGTCATATTTTGATTTATCGTTATCATCCATTTATCACATCCTACTCATAACACTTCATTTACTCTCTTCTTATTCTCCTGCTAATATCTCTGTATATTACGTTAATTTGAAAATATCAACAAAATGTTCTTTCACTTTAAGCTCCCCTTGCTTCATCTCACTAGCTCTGTGGGACCCTAACTTTCTCTCTTTGTTTTTTTTACTAGTGGCGGTAGTTGTACTAAGGTAAATATTTATCCTTCTGGGATTGCAGTGCAAATCTTCAAACTTTTTTCTAGACATTATAGTATTTCATAACTAAATGTGCTATGTAGAGTGCACCACCGAGGTGTCTCACAAGGAGAACTATTATCACGTTCACAATATCATTCGGAAATGTCACCTAATGCTAACAATCCATCCACCATTTTGGGTTACTCTAACCCCAGCTGGATCCTGATATCCCATCCTTCTCTCAGAAATTATCTGTTAGCTCCCATAAGGCATAACTAAGATAGGTGTGGCCAAATGTACATACCTCTATTACTGTTGAAAGTAACTCAGAATACTTATATATCTCTGTCTGAATTGTAAAATCTTATAATCTTCAATAACTAGGTACCTTGTACCCTTCTTCACCTTGCTTTTTTTACTTGTTGAAACTTGTATCTACCTTCTGATTCTCTTATTGCTTTTTTACTATGGATAGATATTCATGCCATAGGGCTCCTTATCAAAAAAGTTTATATGTCTTAGTACACACATGATCTGCTGCAGACCTCATATTTACTCATCACAAGCATGATGCAAAATCGAGTTCCTTTGACTCAACTCTTCCACAGCCACATTCAATCTCTTACCAACTTTCATTCTGGATGTAGGTATTATTGTATTACGAATAAAATAGAATGTAGGAGTTTGAATTCTTACAACTGAGCTCCACACACGATCTAGAGTAAGAAGAAAGAGTGATAGTCCTATATGCCTTGTAGCCTCCTTCTTATAAGTGTGGTGCACAACGCACCCATAAACAAGACTATACTAGACACGACTTCTAGACTTCTAGGACACAACAACTCTGATACCAAGTTTGTCACGGCCCAAACCAAAGGGCCGCGAGGGGCACCCGGTGCCTTACTCAACCGAGTACCAACGTAACGTGTCTTTCTTATCATACTATCATGGGCAAATGAGCCAAAAAGGCTGCCATGAGATAACTATAATAAAATATAAGGGAATGCTCGACATAGTTTGACCCAACATGATATACAAACTTATACATGTGACATACGGGCCTATATGGCCGACATGATCATTTCTACACTCAAACAATAGGCCGACAAGGCCATACAAGTGTCCATATACATTAAATCTATCTAGAAGCCTCTAAGAGTACACAAACGTCATAAAGGTCGGGACATACTGACCAAATAGGCAACTCCGGAGCAAGTGGAGTGCACCAATACATTCCGCTGAGCTGATAGCCTACTTGAGGGACTATCAACCTGTCTATTGGGACCTGCAGACATGAAACGCACTGTCTGCAGGCAAAAGGGACGTTCGTACAAATAAAGCACCGAGTATGTAAGGCATGAAATCAGTATGTAATAGCCAAGAAAGAAACATGGAGTAAAGAACTCAACCTATAAGTCTGAATAGCTCAGTGAATTCATCAAAAATTTATAATGTCATGCATATGCTTATACATATAAATGTCATATGATGCATAGGTATATGCGTACATAACATCATCAAGCCTCTAAGGGCATCCCATCATATCATCTCGGCCTCTATGGGCGAAATCATCAGAGTATACTAGCTGATCAGTTGGTGGTGCGTATATAACGACCTAACCTTTCCCCATAACCCATATACATATAATATATATGTATATAATGCCATATGGTTATGGGTCAATGTACATGTACAAATCAACACAATTCATAAGAAGTAAGTCAATATGATCTCTCGGGATGTCATGAGATCAACATGCCTTCGGTTAATATCGTGAAATAAACTTCATCACCTTACATACTTTTTGAGACCCATGAAAATATGATATAATAATAGGACATATAGGGAATCAAGAACATATGTACCCCTATTACTTCTATGAATAGAGTCATTTATGAAAGTTGTGGGTTTTCTCGTTTTGTTTGTATCATATGGATCATGCCAAAAGGAAATAAGGGACAACCTTAACATACCTCAACTCCGTTGAATCCTTAATACCTTCCAAGTAATTCTTCAAACAACTCAACTCAATCTACTATAGCTCAAGAAGATTCAAAATCAGTGCTGAGTAAAGGCTAAGTCCGCTACTTAAACTAGTAGCTCGTTTATGTAAATTTGGGCAGTATCTCCCCTGTAACAAGGGTCTCCTCCAATACCATATACCAACAAAAACAACCAGAGCAATACAATAAGAACAACATCAACAATAGGGTACAAATATTTAATTAACAAGTTATCAACATATCACGACGAGCAGCAAGCTCGGATTGAATCCCTTTAGTACCCTTCAACCTCATTATCGTTCATTCTTGAACTTAGTAATATATCCAGTATAATAACCAGTACCTATTAAAGGATTTCCAACCTTTTACTCAATTTTAAAGTTACCTTAAATAGCCTGGCACAAGATAATATCACTGTGGATAACTTCCAAGTGCTTTATAGCCATTTCTTCTCTAGTTACAAATTTCCCAACAAGATTGACATGTAAACAACCATAATCATACTAAAAATATCATAGCTTTTCCTTCTTCGTTACAACAAAAGATCAAGATGCCAAGAGATGGGGGAAGTCCAACTTATTTTCCGTAATTTCCAGCTACTTAAAGTACATAAGAGCAACTTTCAAATCAATCCATCAAGAACAATAACATCTCAAGCTAATCCAAGTATTATCTTGTAGTTTATCATCTTAACAACTTAACCAACATATACGCAATCTTAAGCACAATTAGTAGGATGTTATACTAACCTTAGCCAGTAGCCAAAACACAAAATTTCAGCCATAAACAGCCCACAATTATCCTCAATGACAACACAACCTCATAGAGATGTTGTTCTTCACTAGAATTAACATTTGATGTTGAAATATGGTGTAATCACTTTGGAATCACTTCAAACCCTTATGACACAAGTTTAAGAGGGTTAGGAAGAGTGTACGGACGAGGTTGGGTCGAAAATGAGAAATTAAGTTCGTCCAAATCGTTTTTAAAGTGAAGTAGGTGGACCACCGCCTAAGTGGGTCCCATTGGGAGCTACATGCGCAGTCTCGCGAAAACACAAATATCTCACTATTCCTATGTCATATCGGCGAACGGTTTAACGCGTTAGAAATTAGACTCTTAGATCTTCAATTTTATATGTAGATCATTCTGTAATTCCAAGTATATTTGGAGAAAATCTTTGCTATATTTGACCTAGTTTTCAGCACATTTATGAATGTAACTTGCGATGACCTTTACCAACTATTTTTTCATAACTCGCTTGACTTCAAAATGTAACACGAGACTACCATACGACTAATGTAACACATAACATAACCTCCTTATCATGATATGAACCCTAGTCTCACTCCAAAAGTACATGTTATAACATTCCAAACTTGTCGACTTTTGACGAAACTTATTTTCTTTAATTCGTTTAGCTTCTAAGCCTTCCAACCCTCTTGGTGCTTGGTATTCGTTATCTTAAATATTTGTAACCTCCACAGCGACATGATTAACTTAATTTATGTACTTTCAAAGATGATCTCATTTCTGAGCTTACATCAATTGTCTTACGACGTACTCTAACGTACAAAAACATGGGGTGTAACATCATTCCCCCCTTTTGAACTTTACATTTACAATAGAATTAATCAAAACTGACAAGAATGTTATTGCAGATTACATATCAAGAGAAAGGTACACAGACAGATAATATACCAGAAACAACTACTGGAGATCTATATACAATCCTTTCCAAGTTGTCTATACAAATAGATGGCATGGGAAAAAGATTGCAAAATCTAGTGGAAGCTAGTAGTCAGCAGCATGACTATAAACATGCGGAACTACACAAAACAACTAGCAGTCAGCAGCATGACTCAAAACATGCGGAACTAGAAGGAGACGATGGGAAACTCCTAAAAACCTATAACAGTGTTTGTATTGATGCAGGAACTACAGCAAGCAGCAGCACATCTACACCGAAGTTACCTATAAAACCAAAAAACAAGAACCTCAATAAATTATTTGAAAAACCATATACTACAATACCAAAAAACTCAGTTATAATACAACCTCAAACCACTACTTATTCCGAAAGCTTAAACCAAACCAAGAGAACCTTTTTCTTTTTTTTGATTGAAATGAGTTATTTATTTATAGCTTAGCAAAATTTACAAAAGGAGGGGGACATAAACCTTACTTCACCAAAAAAGTACATGTATCTAGTCGTTCTAAATTGTTGACTATAGATACCATGATAGTAAGATGTTAGTCCTATACAAGGATGATATAAGGGTTCTAGATGCTTTATACATAGATCATGCATGTTGTTGGTTCCCTGTTCCTTTGATGGCGGAGTTGGATCAGTTATGGCATACAAGGGAGTGTTGTGATTTGCCTGGGTGTAAATTATGCTAAGCCTGTGGGGGATTATGCTATTATAGGGAGGAGGTTATTGGAGCAAATGTAATAGAATGAGCACCGGAGGTGCTAATACCACACAAAACAATAGCGCCAATGACCTAGCCCTATAAGAAGCATACCCTGTTGACATGATTGCAAGATAAATCAGTGCATTGCTATGAGGCCATTGTGCTTCAGTTCTGGTTCTTCTATCTCTGTTTTTGCTGCTTTCTTTTGTTGCTTTGCACTGTTGTGGTTCAAAGTTCATATCTCTGTTTGTTATGTATTCAGTCCCTGAATTTTTGCTGCTTGTCTTGAGTGAGGGAGTTGTCTGTTGGCTCGATGCATTGTTGCAAAAAAGCTGATATCTTCTCTTCTTTCTCTTCTGTTGTGAGAAGCTTGTGTTTGCTATAAATTGTGTGCTCTGATGTGTGCTGCAGTGAGGTGTCCTTGTGTTCAGCTGCTTTGTTGGGGAGTGATGGTATCTCTCTGTTACTGTTTTAAGCTGCAAAATTAAGCTCGATATAGTCAGTGATGTGTTGTGAAGTAAGCAGGGTAACAGTTTGTTAAGATGAATCAGTTGTGAGCTCCATTTTCTTCCCTGTGAATTCTGTTCTGTTGAAATTTGCAGCCTAGTATGTATTGGTTTTTTACTAGCTTGGTATGTGATTGTTGAAGTCGCTGATTGTGAGTTATGCTTTCTTAGCATAGTAGGCTGTTAACCATATATCCCGTACACATATATATAACATGCACAAATTACAAATATTTCTTAACCTAAACCCAAGATCCAAGAATACAACTAACCCAGAAAAAGACTATATTACAGCACACCTACAAAGACACAATAAACTTATTGCTTTACCAGGAACCAACCCAAACCTAGTAAATACCTGCTATAACTATGGATTACTAAGTACAGTATATACCTCGACAGGAGAAGAAATAGCTACTATTACGGAATTATATAAAGCATTTACTACATACAAAAGAATTACTAAAGGAACACTTTTTTACACAAAATTTTATACTGCACCAGCGAAGATATTATATGATGAAGTAAAACCTATCATACAAGTCATTAAGATTGGACTTACGAGAGAAATGATCATACCAGAACAAATCGACATACAGCCGGAAATATCGAAGGCAGAGATTTTCCAGAATTCTTTGCAAACAAAAGACTTATTGGACTAGCTACAATACTCAGTGAGTTAGCAAATACCTATATGAATGAGCTACCTATGTGGACTTATTATTCAAGAGAACAAATTATGATATATTCACATTCTAAAGAAATCAGAAGGCAAGATATGGAGGACATACGACAATGGGTTATCAGCCTATTAAAGCCATAACAGATACCGATTACAAGAGCTATTAAGAAAAATTTTATTCAGAGGACTTATTATCGAGATATTGCAAAATCATAGGACCCAAATACACAGATCACATATGCTCGAAATGCAACGAAGAAGATAATGTTATACCAGAATTTAACATGGAGTAATTTCTTGGAAGACTCTACAACTACCACAATCAATGAATAAAGAAAAGAAGACAGAGGAAAGAAGACGACAAAGAAAAAGAGGAAAGAAGTCTGCAAAGAAAAAAGAAGACAAAGACATAAAGAAGGAAATAAAGAAGAAAGAAGAAAGATGCTGACAACAAAGAAAAAAGAAGAAAGAAGACTGCAAAGAAAAGAGAGGAAAGAGACATAAAGAAACGTAAAGAAGAAAATGACAGCTATGCAATAAAGTCAAAAGTAGAATAGTGTTTTGCTTTTTAGTTTTTAATTTTCAATCGTCCAAATGTAAAGAAAAGGACGGTTAACTTTTTCTTTTTCAACTTTTAATTAGAACCGCCCATCTGTAAAGTTGAAGGGCACTTAAGACTTTTTGTTAATAGTTTTTCTTGTATAAATAGGAGAAGAAGGAGAAGGAGAGGACACACACTTCACTCAACTCTCTCTCCATTTTAAAAAACTCACTGTAAAATATTTAGAAATAAACTACTTGTTTATTCATATATGGAGCATTTATCAGAAACTACTTCAACTACTTCACCAAACAATCTACCTACAAAGGTATGTTTATTTATCATTATGAATAGCTAAACTTTTATATTCCTGATAATCTCTTAAATGTTATACTAGTTTAATCATGTTATAGTATTGTTTTGCTGAACATTTTTAGTAAGTTTGCCATATGAGTTAGTAGGCTGAGAGTAGTCAAGCCCAGGCTATGCCGTCCTGTAGTGGAAACCGAAAAAGGCAAGGAAGCCGTGTTAAGGGGAGTACACAGTGTTGAGGCGCTTCTGGGGTAGATGATTAAAGCCGAAAATATATGGTAGTGACTAAGCGAAATGTTCAGAATAACTTTAGTATAAGATGATAAAACTAGAATAACATATATAGAGATTAAAGGGAATAAATGTTTAGAATAAATGAAAATGATGAATACTTATTTGTTAGATAATAATCAAGAATATAAAATACTGGTACTATATCTATTTAGAAAACTTAATAATGATGTTAAAGAAAAAATATTTGATCTACTAATTATGGAAGAAATAATAGAATATACCGAAACGATGCAGCTAATAAATCAACAATGGTATATAGCAGATAACATAGATTTATATGACCTAGATATATATTCAGATTAATGAATATAAATCATGAATATCTAGAATATTGGATAAAAACTATGAGAACACAAGATTTATTAGAAAAATTACTTTCAGATAATATATCAGACTACCTTAGAACACATGATACAGAATATTTAGAATTTATTAATGAAACCATTAAAGAAATAAAAAGACTAATATCACTAAAAGAAGAATACTACAAAAAAGCCTTCCCTAATTAGCATAAAACTACAAAATGAATTCCGCACTCCAAAATTGGTATCAGAGCTATTTATTAAAAGAAATAGTAAAAGTTATTAATATAAATAAAGATAAAAAAAATGAAAAAACATCCTTCGTTTAGATCACTAAGTTTTCATAATAATCATAGATGGAATCTTTTAGAATATAAAAGAAAAATAATTAAATGGATTACTTTAACAAAAAGAAATTATTCATTAAGAAAAAGGTATAAGAAAGATTCTCTTAAACAGTTTAATGAACATAAAAATAATTTCAATCATTATCTATTAATAAATAAGGAAAATATTAACAGATATACTTGTCAATTTTGAAGATAAATCTAGAAAAGAATTCAACTCTAAATAATCAATACCTGATAGTAACAAATTAAAAATGACCAAATTATTTAACTTTCTTAGAATATAACCTATAAAATGAATAAGGAAGAATATGCAGTAAGTGAAAATACATATAGAAGTCAAGAAGGAGTACAAATAAATATAATACACTCTAATTTAGGTAGAAGATATAAGAAAATAGGAGACCAATTATACTTAATGCCAGAAAAAGAATCAGCTAAGATAGAAGATAGTCTAACAGCAATGATAAGATTAGCAAAAGAAAATGAAGAAATTGATAGGAACAAAGAAATTGAAAATATTAGAAAACAAATGAAAAAAGAAATTGAACAAGAAATAAAAAACACCAGAATAATAGAATTAGAAAAAGAATTAAGAACGTTAAAACAAATATATGAAGAAAAGATAAAAGAAAAAGCAAAAAGAAAAGAAGAAGAACAAGAAAGAAAGTTGGCAGAAGAAATAGAAAAATTCAAAAAACAAATACAGTTGGAAAACCAAGAAGTAAGAATAGAAGAAATAAATGACATAGATCCAGAAAATACAATAGAAGATCATGATTCAGAAATAAGTGAAACATACACAGAACTTATAAAAAATATAGAACTAGAAATAAATACTGGAGATTTAGAAGATAAACCTTCTACATCAGGAACATCAGAAAAACAAACTGTTTATAATGAAAATTATAGGACAAACAAAGCTCTATGGAATAAACAACATTCATGGGATAAACAATTATATAAAAAATGGATACCTAAACAATCAATAGAACAACATAATTTCTTAGACCTAGATTGCGTAGAAGATATAAATAAAACAATACAACTTTGGAGTGGATACATAGCAAAACAGTTAATAGATAATAAAATAACAATAAAAGATGCACCGGAATACATAGAAAGAACCCTATTAGGAACAGTAAAAATATGGATGCAAAATATGACAGATGAAGGTAAAACATATTACAAAGTAATAAAAAATCTAATAATGAAATTATAACTTCGCCTATAGAAATATTACATAAATATGAAATAGCAATAAGGAATGAATTTAGTAGTATGCCAACAGAAATAGAGGAACAACAGAAAGATAAAAAGATGTATAGAAATTTAATGAATAAATTAACTATCTGTAATATGTGTTATTTAGGTGAATATACATGTGCATTTAGAGAATATTACTATAAAGGAACATATACAATCGATGAAAGTAAAGAAATAAGAAACCTATATTATACTAAATTACCAGAACCTTTCAGTTCAAAAATTATAACAGATTGGAATGATGCAAGATTAGCAGATACCCTAGGAGCTAGAATAAAATTTGTACAAAAATGGTTTATAGATTTATGTGAAAAACATAAAGAAAATATGAAAATGGAAAAAATATTAATGAAAAATTTAGCCTATTGTAAAACAAAAGTAGCACCTCAATTTGGATGTACAGAAAAATACTATAAAAAGAAAAAACGAAAATATGAGAAAACACCTTATAGAACAAAATATAAGTACAAGAAACCTAGAAAAAGATATTACATAAAGAATTATAAACATAAAAGACCACATAAACAAAAGAGAAATTTATCTGAATGTAAATGTTACAATTGTGGAAAATTAGGACACATAGCTAAAAATTGTAAAATACCTAAAGTAGGGGTGGGCATAATACCGACCGAACCGAAAAAACCGACCGAACCAAAAATTTCGGTTTTTTCGGTTTCGGTTTTTCGGTTTTCGGTTCGGTTTTCGGTTTTAAATTTTTAAAATTTCGGTTTTCGGTTCGGTTTTCGGTTTTAAAATTTCGATTTTTCGGTTTAACCGAAAACCGAAAATTTTACTACTATAACATTATATATATGAAGCCCAAAGCATCTGAACTCTGAAGCCCACCCCTAATTAATTGATTCTGCAAGCCCAAGCCCACTGCCGTTAATTCCTAAGACTAAGTTACCCTAACCTAACGTTAATTCCTACTTCTCTGACTAGTGACCTCAATCCTCTTCCTCAGTTCTCACTCTCATTTCTCAACTTCAGAACTTCTTACTTCTCTGACCAGTGACCTCAACTCCTCAAGGCTCAATCGTCGTCGTCGATATCACTCCTCAGTTCCTCACCACTCAGTCACT
>MCJB01001245.1:0-15921 GCA_002018475.1 Nicotiana obtusifolia | reverse complement strand
TTTTCTAAGTGGGTGGAAGCGCAGGCTTATGAGAAAGTCAGAGAGAAAGAAGTGATCGATTTCATTTGGGACCATGTCATCTGCCGATTCGGGATGCCTTCCGAGATCGTAAGCGACAACGGAAAACAGTTCGTCGGCAGCAAAATAACCAAGTTCTTCAAAGACAATAAAATCAAAAGGATATTATCTACTCCTTACCATCCTAGCGGTAACGGTCAGGCGGAGTCGACCAACAAGACCATACTTCAAAATTTGAAGAAAAGGTTAGTCGATGCCAAAGGAAGATGGAGAGAAATGCTGCCCGAAATCCTGTGGGCATACCGGACGACTGAAAAAACTAGTACCGGAGCCACGCCTTTCTCTTTAGTCTATGGAGCCGAAGCCTTGATTCCAGTCGAGGTGGGCGAACCAAGCGCCCGGTTTCAATATGCGACCGAGAAATCCAACCAAAAAGCTATGAACACTAGCTTAGAGCTTTTGGATGAGAGAAGGGAGGCTGCCTTGGTGCGGATGGCGGCCCAAAAGCAGAGGATCGAAAGGTACTACAATTGTAGAACTCGACTTCGACACTTCAACGCAGGGGACTTGGTACTCAGAAGGGTCACCCTCAATACTCGAGACCCTAGCGAGGGAAAACTAGGGCCGAATTGGGAAGGCCCATACACTGTGCTGAAGATCACCGGGAAAGGATCCTACAAGCTGGGAACCTTAGATGGAAAAGAGCTGCCAAACAACTGGAATGTGAGCCACTTGAAGAAATACTACTGCTAAGATATCCTTTTTACTGCCTTTACATTTCTTTATTGATACTGACCTATGCAGGACAAATCACCTTGGGCAAAATGTCACCAAGCGAGAAGACTGAAAGCACGCGCTGCACTCTTTTTCCCTTCGACCGTTTTTGTCCCAATTTGGGTTTTTCGGCAAAGTTTTTAATGAGGCAGCATATATGACGTGCTACTATGTTAAATCTAAGAAACTTTCGTTTTGTTCAAATCGATCTCGAGGGGCCGAGATAAAGATTGCTAGGAATCAATGTAAGGGTCAAACGGCCGGAGGAGCCGTACCCTAGTAGAACGATCTAACTCGCCTCCGATCGACAAAGTGTACTATTGTTCAAATAATAGCAAGATTATTTGATGCCTATATTGACTATCAAACCCAAGGGTTTTTTTTCTTGTCGTTATTTTGCAAATGGACGATACGCATTAAGGCCAAGGGAAGTAAGACCTAACAAGGCAAACTCTGGAATCGGTTAATCAGGCTAAGGCCCTTTCAAAACTAGCAAAGCATTAAGGAAATTAAGACCGGTATGGTCAAGTCAAGTTACGGCTAAGACCGAATCATGTGAAAATTTTTACTTGGTCAAATCTAATTACGGCTAAGGCCGAACCATATGAAAACTCCTACTGAGTCAAATCAAATCACGGCTAAGGCCGAATCAGATGAAAACAAATATTCTTGCTCGATCAAACCAATTCACGGCCAAGGCCGAATCAATTCAAAACTTAACATACGATCGAAGTTCGAACGAAGAACAAAACTTCGGTTTGAAGTCTGAGATCGAATTTATCTGATAAGGGTCAAAAATTCTTACTGAGGCATGACCTCGATCCCTACGAATTTAAGGGTTGAAAATAAAGCAATCGATAACTTGAACGAGTCCAAGGCCAAATCGACTATCGCTTTGAACGAAGCTACAACTTAAACCATTTCTAATGTGTTTTGAGTTTGTTTCAGGATTGAAGCCAAGTTAATTGTTGATAGATCATTTATGATATTGTGCCAAGACAAGGGATCACAGTACATAACAATTGGAGGAGAAAAGGCGAATTTATATATATGTTCAATCATATAAGGAGGGGAAATTACATGGTTCAAACAAAAAGAAATAAAAACGACATCAGTCGGAGCCATCCTCGAACTCTTCCGGAAAGGTTTTTCTTCTCAGTTCATCTTCGACTTTGGTTGCCTCAGCTACGTCGGAAGATAGATCGAGACCGTGGGCTTGGAGCTCCTCGAGGACAGTCAGTCGAGTTTGGCACTTAGCGTATTCAACCAACGCCTTCGACTGCTCGTTGGCCACCTCGACGTCGGCCTTATACTGGGCTATCAGATCATTAGCCGTGGCCTTAGTGTCGGCAATCTCCGCTTGTGCCTCCTGAAGTCGGGTGGATAAAATCGTCCGGTCAAGGCCGAGTGACTCGATTTCGAGGCGTTGAAGTTCATTGTCTTTGAGCAAAGCATCGATTCGCTCTCGAAGAGTCGATTTTTCTGCACTTAGATGCTCAGCTTTAGTTTTCCATCGACTCAACTCAGCCTTGGAGTCGCTGAGCTCGGCCTGGAGCCGATCCGATCGTTTTCTCATCACTTCCATCCGATCGACACAGGAGGCGTACTCCTTCCTTAAGGATTTTAGCTCAGCCTGGAAACCTGACACCCGATTCTCGAGTTGTCGACGTCGGTCCAGCTCTTGTTCCATCCCTTCCTTGACACGAAGGAACATCTCATGGTAAAGCACCGAAGACTGCAAACAAATCAAGTCAGAAATTGTTAGTGTGAGTTTCGAAGTCAGAATATTAACACAAGAGTAAAACAAATAAGAAGACATACTCTGTTCGATGCCTGTTGGGCTTCGTTGAATAGACAAGCCCAATCCACAGCATTCATGGCGGCCCTGTCTTCTTCCGTCACTAAGCTGTGAAGGTAGCTTGCTATACCTACCGGGGGGCCCAACGCTCGAGCATCTTCAGGGATGGTGAAAGTTACTACCCTCTTTCGCTCAGGATCCAAGCTCGGTGCAGGAAATTTGTCAACTAGTTTAACACCAGCCGACATCCTGCTTGACTCGGCTGGGGGACTCTTTCTTGGGACATCGAGACCGAAGGTATCGGACGATGGCACCCCGTCAAAATATCCCTCGAAGACCCCCGCCATGGCCGGTATTCCACCCGGCGTCTGTGTCCAAGCACTTTGGGTCTCCCTCAGAGACGTTTCAGAGAAGGAGGGCGAGTGAGCCATTCCGGGAACATCGGAAGGCTTCTGTATCGGGGCCGGTGTCTCAGTTTGATCTCCGATCCTTGCCCCCGCATCATCTTGAGAGGCATCAATCCCTTCCGCTACCGGCTCGGGGACTCTCCGAGTAGGCTTGCGACGCACAAGCTCAGAACTTTCCTCCTCCGCAGAGTCGTCACTCGGTGTAAAAGTGGGATCGGTGACGGCGACTTTTCGGGCCAACATTTTTCTTCTCCCCTTTTTCTTATCGGGCTCGGCCTGTTCGGGAGCCTCTTTCCTCTTCTTCCCTCTGTCCTTCACCGACGTGGGAAGGGGTCGAGGAACTGCCCCACCAGTAGCTGCCGATCTCAACTCGGCATCCTTGGAAAGACCTGCAAAACGTACTTTCAAGGTTAAGTGTTGATATCGATTTATTTTGGGGATTTGAATTAAAGGAACTTACCGTGGTTTTTGGCTTCCCATAGTCCTTTTGAGATTTCCCTCCAGGCCCGTTCAGAGTAAGTTCGCTGGGCCACAACTTTCCTGACCCAGTCCTTCAAATCTTTAATCGCGGCCGGAGTTTGAGAAACGGCTGCACATTAAAGGCATCGGTTACACATTTAAGAATGATAACGGAAAGGAAAATATATAAAGGAACACTTATGTTTCAGATTCCATTTCTCAGGGAATGGCATGCAGTCGGCAGGAATCAGGTCGGAGGTCCTAACTCGGACGAACCTGCTCATGCACTCCCGATCCCTATCCTCGTCGATGCTTGAAAAGGGAGCCTTGCTGGCTCGTCGAGCCAGTTTAATCAAACCCCCTCGAAACATTCGAGGGCTGTACAACCGAAGTACATGATCGAGGGTAAAAGGATGATCACCCTCGACCTTATCTACAAAAAATCGGAAAAGATAAACAATTCGCCACATGGAGGGGTGAATTTGACCTAAGGTAACCTCGTACCTCCTACAGAACTCCACAATTATCGGATCTATGGGCCCTAATGTGAATGGATAGGTGTACACACTAAGATACCCCTCTACATGCGTGGTGATAGCTTCGTCGGGAGAAGGGATCACCACTTCTTTATCAGCCCAATAGCATTCCGCCTTCACCCTCTCAAGATGTTTATGGGAGATGGAGCTGATATAGTCCGACACGGGTTCGCCTCGACCAGGCACCGATGAGGCCTTTTCGACCTTAAAATCGGAGCCGGTGTGGCACCCTACGGGGATGAAAGCCTTCATGGAGGTTCTGATGAAGGCTCGTCAGCACGAACCGTCTCAGTTTCATCAACCGGCTGAGCAGGGGAATTTTGCCTTGAAGGAACTGACTTGGAAGTTTTTGCCATTGAGATAGTAGGAGCAAGAACTAGAGGAAATTTCAGAAGGGTTTGAGCACTTTCTGGAGAATGAGATCAAGGAAGAAGTTTGGAAAAAGCAGTTTTGTTAATAGAGCAAAAGTAAAGAAGTTAATCCGTGGTAAAAGGGGTTATTTATACTTTATCAAAGGCGGCGACACCAAGCACGAGGCAACCAGGCATTAAATGCACGCATTAAATGCCTGCGACAAGAACGATGTTCTGAAGATGGGACCTGTGATGATTGCCTACATTGGCAATCGCGTACGTCACAATTTTGCCGTCACGCCTAGATTTCTTTTTAATATATTAGTTGATGACTCTGCCTACGTGTCGTGATCAATGCTTATATCGGTTACTTGCCCCACGAGATCGGAGGGCGGAAATTCATATCGTTTCTTGTCCTTACTCTCCAATAAACGCGGGGACTATCTGTATTGGGTCGGGTGCAAGTAAACGAAATCGGGTCGGATATAAGTAAATGAAATCGGGCCGGTCACAATCAAGGGAAGACAGGATGGTTATAGTATGAGGCCGAACTACCTCGGTCCGGGATCGAGAAGTCGGGCACGCAGGTTGGAGCAACCGAGACGAGACGACCGATATGGTTGGCCGAGGAACACTTAGAGATTGAGGGTCGGCCTCGAACCGTGTATCTCGCCATTCACCGGGTATCTCGCCAGGAGTAATTATCTCAACCATTATAGCCGTTATGCCACGATTTAAGGAGATTCAATCCCGTATTTAAGGGAATTTATCTTGTAATTAGTTACCTACCTTATTTGGAATTCTTACTTTTGCCTATAAGAGGCGTTCTCATTCACCATTGTAACACACAACATTCTCCGAAAACACAGTTAATATATTTTGGCTATTTCTTATCGCATCTACTGTTCTCCAACACTACATTCGCTGTTTGTCATAATATTTTCCCATTTCTCATAGTTCATCGCCAATTCGCGGTTTGACTGTCCTTTTCTTATCATAATATTCTAATTGCTTTTGCCGTATTTTTACTTAGTATCAAACTGGTTCACAAATCCTTAGCGCCACGAATAAATTCAATTGTTATCCGGTTTTAAGGGTAAACAATATTATTTGTATTTGTAGCTTATACCAAATATATATTATTAATATACTATATCTACAAATATAAATAATAAATATGATATATGAAATATATAAACGTGTGTTGCACGTTATTTGCTGTCAATTTCGATCATCGCCAAATGTCTTAGGTAATATTATTTGCAGAACATTACATTTACATAAGTGCTATTATAGTGTAAGATTGTATCCAACATTAGGGAATAAGTGCCACATTTCTAATTACAAAAGTATTGAAAATCGTTATTAAAAAAAAGAAGAAGATAAAAACGTGTGGCGTAAGAATATTTAACTTTCATCATATTTATACCTGATATTACGACTCAAAATTCACTATAGGTCGTGATGGCACCTAATGCCGCCGTCAAGCAAGCCAACAATGATTAATCAATTTAATTACTCATTTTATTACTTTCGAAATCATAAAGTTTAATAAGGAAGGAAATGTATACTTTAATCCACGAGAACATACAAAATTTGTAGTTTATAAGAGAAATGAAAGACGATCATAATATACAGAACCGTAAGCATCAACTAGTATATTCCAAAATCCGGTGTCACGAGTGCATTAGCATTTACTAAGGAGTACAATAAGAATACAACATCTGTCTAGAATGTAAATGAGACATGATAAAATAAATGGTACAATGGAAACTCTGTGGACTGTGATGCGTAGCTTGGAATGCAGCTCACATAATGTCTCCTCAACAGCCGCGCCTACGCGCCAAGATGATCTTCAAATGAACCTGTCAGATCCTGCACATTTAGTACAGAAGGGTCGTAAACGCGTACCCAGTAAGTATCTAGCCTAACCCCGAAGAAGTAATGACGAGGAGTTGACATCGACACTTACTAGTGGTCCAAAAAATCAACATAGTAAATTATAAACAGATAAGAAGCACAACAGTAGTAGTTAGGTAAAACTGTAACTAGCACAATCTTCCAAAATTTCTTTTATATATCAATCTCAATCTCGTATTCTATCTCAACAGCTCAGAAATATCAAGTGCTAATATCAAACGGATAAGGAAATACCATATAAGATGCAAGGCATTAGTGGAAGGAAGAACCTCGTGAATATTCAGACTGCTAGCGATATAGTGCACGATTATGCCGAGGTCATACGGCCAGATCTCAAAAAAAAGATGATACTGCCGAGGCGATCGGCCTGATCCCATCAAAACGTGTATACTGCCGAGGGTCGAGCCGCACGAACCATAGATGCATCTATTATACTGCCGAGGCGAACGTCCCGCTCCCATGAGACTGTGGTACATAATTCTGCCATGGCATTCGGCCCGCTCCACAAGAACGGAAAGGAATTATCGAATTATGAGACACGAGCTTACGATACAGTATATGAACACAAGGTGAGACCTTTACCGTTTCTCAAATAACTTGCCAACAACTCAAGGTAATAAGGCTCAACTTCATATATATGTATATATTTCTAAATCAAGTTCAATTATAATTTCAATTAATTAAGCCAGCAGAATATTTTAAATATTACATGGTAAAGTCCTAAGTCTATCCGGACATAACATGCTTTGTTACATATGGACTCTCGTCACCTCGTGCGTACGTAGCACCCACAATTAATAGCACATACCAATTACATCACCTAGGGGGTAGTTTCCCCCTCACAAGATTAGATAGGAGACTTACTTCGCTCTGAAGTTCCATAACCGGCTACAACGCCTCTCTAACACCTCAACTCCAAGAAAATCGTTCCGAAATTAGTCAAACAATGTGCAAACCAATAAAAATACACTCTAATACTCATAATTAATCAATTCATAATAATTTTCAACTTTCCTCAAAAAGTCAACAATGTCAACCCGGGCCCACGTGCCCGGATTCCGAGAATTATTAAAAATAAATATTATCCATAACTCATATGGTCTATATCAAGAAAATCATCCAATTTCGTCCTTGAATCGACCCTCGAATCAAGGATTTACCATTTCACAACTTTGGTGCTCAAAATCCCAATTTCTACTGTCCAAACACGGAGAAAAATAATAACCAACGTAAGTAATCATGGAGAAACATCAAAATAAAGGCCAGATATTTACCCCCTTGTTGAGACGAGAACAACACCTCAAACGGAGCTCTAGTTCTCAAGATGTGCCAAAAATACTAAACTTTTCTATTTAAAACACTGTCCATATGATTTTTCTTCATCGCCTTAGAGACCTTCACATTCGCGAATAGCAAATTTTCGCGTTGACTGGTCAACCCAAAAAACCTTCTTAGCGTTCGTGGAACGTCTCTCGCATTCGCAAAGAACAAAGCTTCGCACTAGAAACCAGCAATTTTGTCCGACACGAAAATGGGCATAACTCTCTCATACGACATCAAAATTCAACGATTCTTTTTGAGATAGTTCCGTAATTACGATACGGCTCTAATGGTTCAATCCAATCAAAAATCAAAGGTTGTTTTCTCAATATAGTATCCTTTATACCATAAAAAACGATGCTGAAACATCAAATAAGAGCGCGACACAACCCAAACACATCCGAAACACACCTGAAGCCCCCGGGACCTCGTCCAATTACACAAACAAGTCCCAAAACATAACACGAACCTGTTTGAGGCCTCAAATCACACCAAACATCATCAAAACTAGGAATCGATGATCGAACCTTTCTTTAAACTTCCAAAAATTCAAGCTTCGACGAACGCGTCCGATTCATACTTAAACATTCCAGAATGACGCCAAACTTTACGCACAAGTCACAAATCACATGATACGAACCTATTCCAAGGATCGGAACCCAAACGGACATCGATAATACCAAAGTCTACCTCAAACCAAACTTAGGAAATTCTAAAACCTTCAAAATGCCAACTTTCCATAATAAGTCGAAATGCTCCTGGACGACCCGATACTCAATCCGAACATATGTCCAAGGCCGGAATCATCATATGAACCTATTGGAACCTTCAAATCCCGATTCTGAGATGTTTTACTCAATTGTCAAACCTTAGTCAAATCTTCCAACTTAAAGCTTCCGAATTTAGAATTTTCTTTCCTAATCAACTCTAATCTTCTCGAAATTCAATTACGACCACACATACAAGTTATAATACCTAAAGTGAAGCTACTCGAGGCCTCAAACTGCCAAAAGACGTGCTAGAGCTCAAAACGATCGGTCGAGTCGTTACATTCTCTCCCACTTAAACATACGTTCGTCCTCGAACGTGCCAAGAACTGTGTTCCCGAGTTATCCAAAATCACTGTTTAAATTCTCGTGCACCTACCCGTGCCACCGCAATTGATGTGAGAACATTAGCTCGAGCCAGACTGAAGATCCTCCTATAACCTTAGATAGCAAGCCTTAGAACCAAATTTCAACATCCGAAATTCTCCACGAGACCCAATTATAACATACGAACACTGCATCAATCACTACACACAGTACCAAAACATGATCTTGCACCTATGATGAAATCACACATGCACCACATAAGTTTGTTGCCCGTAATAAAATCTTCCGACCATAGTAGTTGCAATTTCACGAATCTGATGCCCGCAATACACTCCATAACACATATAGGCCCTGTTTCAATTCTGACAATACTGCGACGACGCAATAAATGTGTAGAAACACATAACCACCTGCCAAATCAATAAATCACGGAGTCTCTCCTCCTCACAATTACTTCATTCTGAACTGAATAACGATATTTTCTCTTTCATATATCCTACATAACTCCGATCAAACTAATCTCAGGTCCAATGACCTCGTCTCACCCAGTACAAGCTGCTCGTGCAATAAGCTGCCTCAAACACCGTCTAAAATCTCATACAGCGCCAACTAGCTACAACTCGAATGTGACACATAAGAAAGAACAAACTTTGGGAAAGAACTACCTAGCCCGTGTAACGAATAAACAATCGAAAAGAGGCTATGAATTTTTGTTAGAGAATGAGAAACAAAGTACACAGAAATAAGTATAGGTAACAATACCCAACATCTCACTGTTGCAGTGTTCAACTGATCCACACCTAATACTGTTGCGGCGTGCAATCCGATCCAAACAATATACACATGGCGGCAAGCCTCCCGATCTACATATAATAGTAAAAAAGGAAATACCCATCAAGCCATAATGCTTATACCTACGAAATACCCGAATATCATCCACAAGCATGCCAGTGCATAAATACGACTCTGGGGAGACGGATAGCGCCATGCTTCACAAAACTCGAGTTCGACTAAGGTGCAATAATGACAAGCTACATAGGACCACAACACCTATGCGAATAATCAAGCCGTCTCACAACCCACATGGCATATTATATTATTACATAGGATAACTAACGACAGGAATAACATTCAACACCCGAAGACTCCTCCATAAACAATGCTATGCTAAATGAACACATCCGACCTGATAGAGCATACATTCACATTAGATCTACTTGCAGACCTCAGACCGATTCTGATCATCCCATACTGAGCCAATAACCTTCCAAGAATATACAATGACTCTATTCATGACACATAAAAGTAACTGTCAAATCCGAAACAAACCCCCATAGTCTGCAACCAAAGAAATAGAGCGCCTCTTAGTCATAATCTCCCATTTGCGACTGTATCAAAATCTCCACACCTGATTTAAGTTTCCAACAATCGGATGAATAACACGTCCCACTTATACGATTTTCTCGTGGGATATACTTCCACAACAGTCCGCACCAGGTAGTAAAATCTGAACGTTAATGGCCATCTATGCTATTTCTATAATACTGGCAAAGCATCCGCATTTCAATACACAAAGCCTCTTACACAGGACACCCTTCTCAGGTGGCACTAAAGAAAATGCCAGCTTACTCTGAACATCTGATTTTTTCCTTGCTCATTCGAGCTCGTGACATTCTTATCAACACCGAGCCGCAACCTTGATCCTCAACTTCCAATTCTCATGCCGTTCACCGTACTTATAATGCCGCTACGAGGGAGTACAAGAATTCATCATAATCCCTAAACTACTAGTAGATTAAACACTTCATTGGCTAGAAACCTTTCACTTAACTCATTTAAGAAGAACCATTGAAACACGAAACTGAATTCACATAACCATAGAAAATCAAACCTCACGTCGTGGTCTAAACCGCCATAACTCTTCTGGAATCCATTTACACAAAAAGGCCGTTTGAACCAAATACCTCCTAAAGCTATCAAATTACGGTGGTTATCAAGCCTGCAGGCACAACCACAAACTACATGTATAACTTAACACGCCGAAGGAACTGATCATTGCCACAATCATGCTGATTCAACCATTACTAATCGACCCAACTTCTTCCAATTTACTCTTGACTTGCCTTAGAAATAATAATAGCTCCATTCAAAACATAATGTAACCCAACAACACTCATCCCGAATGACCTAATTCACGAGACCACATCATCTCAATATCCATGAACCAAACCATCTTATACCCTCCTTATGCGCATAATAGCACCTCCAACTGGTACACCCATTCTGAAAGATCCTCTACAAATCCGAAGTTGTTTCCTCCCATTTCTCTAATACTGCACCGCAGACCTGATGATAACATAGAACACTCCAAGTCCCTTTCATAATCCACTGCAAAAACTCGATCCTTAACCACACAACGGACCTGAAATCCTTAGGCACTATACTTTAATTCTTGAATCCACTAGAACTGTTGTTGAGAGTCACCCACTTTGACCTGGTCCCGAATATAATCAAACTCCAACACTCTATTAGCACATGAACACTCTCAAAGAAGCAACCAGATGAATCACATCCAAAAGAAGCATAAACTTTGAGACATTCCAAAACTGCACATGAATCGATAAGGCAAAGTATAGCACACATTCATCGAGTTCTTCGCTTGAATAACCCCTGATGTTTTATTTTCTTAGTCATAATAACCCACCAATGCACCAATAACCAGAAACCGCACAAGCCGACAACCATGCGCTCCAATCGTAGACGGTGGGCTCCCGCACTTAGCTTTAAGCTACAATTACATAAATGTAGAACCAGCAAAGATTCCTCTTTCTCAATTACCATGATCTTGCACCTTTAACCTGCCAAATTCCTCGAAAGTTTTTGTTAGACATTTCATGAACATTCCGAATCATCAGCCACAATCACATATTAGACCTCTTACCGGGTAGCAAGTAGAATTCTTCGTAGAAGCTTCATCAAATACACGCATCTGCCGACCTGCTCACAGGAGATAGCCCATCTGTGGAATTTCCATATCGACATCTTCCAACGATGTTGCACTGGGCACAACTACCACGAAATCAGTAAACCCTTCGATGCCCATACTCGTCCGACAATCCATTCCAAACTCGAAGCCACGTTTCACACCTCTTCATTCCAAGCAAACTCCTTTATGTCATAAAAATCCTTCCTTAGTGCAGTAGCCACCCTCCCAAATGGCATTTATGGACTTGGTTATTGTCCACCATGATTCCCAAATCACTCAAAACTTTTCTCAAGGCATGTGGCTATCCTACCACAGAATCCATATGCTACTTTGCCTCTCCCACTTCGGTTAAACCATCTCCTTTGAGCAACTTCTCGACCTCTGCTTTTCATACTTGACCTGCTAGCAATTCAACCACCGCGAGACACCTCCCACCATGTCCTTCCTCATCCTTCGCTACCCAAATGCTCCCTTAAATCAAAATCTATCTCTATAGCACCTGAACTAATAAATTGCTAAAATTCTAAGCCTCCTCGAAGATCATCTTTCTCGAGCCATCAATGTTAGAAACACCGATTCGATTCTGAAACCGCTACACACCGCCATCTCTGACAATGGCTTCTCAAGCACCATTTCACAACACCCTGTCCAGAAGGCAAATCAAAGAAGACCATAACACCGGAGAGCCTTAATGCGTTCAAACAAGGAGGACGACACCATGTCATAAATGAGAATTCCACCCCGCTCGAATATATCAGGTCTTATTACTCCATCAACCAAAGCTTGAACATCCATAGTTCGATTATCTTTCCTCCGCTTGAATTAAATGTTGAACCTCTTAACTGCGCACTGACAGATCCTCCTTTCGAGTCATTCACTGCCTCGACGCATAGACAACACCCTACCATTACACCAACACTGTGCGATAACAACGCATCAACATCATAGCAATATGTGCATAGCCTCAATACCATAGGAAATACAGATACTAAGCTGAAACCACAGAATATCCTTCTGCAAGGCGACGATAATAGCTTGCCCAAATACGCAAGGAAAAACATCCTGCACCAAATCTGCAGTACCACGACACCTCCCTGATACCCAATTGATAACAAGCACTTCACGTCACATATGATTGAGTAGGAAGGAAATAAAGGCATAAGCCTCAAAGGAATCAAATCGCACGAGGAGGAATCAAGAAGAGAAGTGCTCCTAACAACCTTGTAGCCTCTCGAAGATAAGTACAGACGTCTCAGGCAAGCCAACGACGATTGATCAATTTAATTACTCATTTTATTACTTTCAAAATCATAAATTTTAATAAGGAAGGAAATTTACACTTTTAAGTCCACGGGAACGTACAAAATTTTTAGTTTATATGATAAACGAAAGGCGATGATAATATACAAAACTGTAAGCATCAACTAGTATATCCCAAAACTCGATGTCACGAGTGCATGAACATTTACTAAGGAAAACAATAATAATACAATATCTATCTACGTAAATAAGACAGGATAAAATAAATGGTACGATGGAGACTTTGTTGACTGCGATGCATAGCCTGGAATGCAGCTCACATAAAGTCTGCTCAACTGCTGTGCCTACGCGCCAAGATGATCACCAAATGAACCTGTTAGATCCTGCACATTTAGTGCAGAAGTGCAGAATAAGTACGTAAATCAACGCGTACCCAGTAAGTATCTAGCCTAACCCCGAAGAAGTAGTGACGAGGGGTCGACATCGGCACATACTAGTGGTCCAATAAATTCAACATGGTAAATAATAAACAGATAAGAAGCACAACAGTAGTAGTGAGGTAAAACTGTAACTAACAGAATCTTCCAAAATTTCTTTTAACGATATCAATTTCTCAAGCTCGTATTCTATCTCAACAGCCCCGAAATATCAAGTCCCAATATGAAACAGATAAGGAAGTACCATATAAGATGTGAGGCATCAGTGGAAGGAAGAATCTCATGAATATTCTGACTGCTAGCGATATAACACACGATTATGGCGAGTTTGTATGGCAAGATCTTAGAAAGAATATGATACTGCTGAGGTGATTGGTCCGATCCCATCTTAACGTGCACACTGCCAAGGGTCTATCGGCACGAACCATAGATGCATCTATTATACTACCTATGCGAACGGCCCGCTCCCATGAGAGTGTGGTACATAATCCAGCCAAGGTGTTCGGCCAGCTCCACAACAAAGGAAAGGAATTATCGAATTTATGAGACACTAGCTTACGGTACAGTATATGAACACAAGGTGAGTATAACCTTTACCGTTTCTCAAATAACTTGCCAACAACTCTAGGTAATAAGGCTCGACCTAATATATATGTATATATTTCTAAATCAAGTTCAATTATAATTTCAATTAATTAAGCCAGCAGAATGAGTTCAAATATTTTAAATATTACATGGTAAAGTCCTAAGTCTACCCGGACATAACATGCTTTAGTTACGTACGGACTCTCGTCACCTCGTGCGTATGTAGCACCCACAACTAATAGCACATAACAATTACATCACCTAGGGGGTAGTTTCCCCCTCACAAGGTTAGACAGGAGACATACCTCGCTCCGAAGTTCCATAACCAGCTACAACACCTCTCTAATACCTCAACTCCAAGCGAAACGTTCCGAAACTAGTCAAACAATATGCAAACCAATTAAAATACACTCTAATACTTATAATTAATCAATTCCTAAAAATTTCCAACTTCGCTTGAAAAGTCAACAAAGTCAACCCTCGGGCCCACGTGCTCGGTTTTCGAAAATAATGAAAAATAAATAGTACTTTATAACAAATATGGTCTATATCAAGAATGATACAATTTCTTCCATAAATCTACCCTCGAATTAAGGATTTATCATTTCTCAACTTTGGGGCTCAAAATTCCAATTTCTGCAATCCAAACACGGATAAAAATAATAACCAATGGAAATAATCATGGAGAAACATCAAAATAAAGGCCAGATATTCAAACGGAGCTCTAGAACTCAAGATATGCCCAAAATACTAAAATTTTTGGTTTAAAACACTGTCGGGATGATTTTTCTTCATCATCTTTGCAAGAGACCTTCGCGTTCGCGAAGAGAAATTTTTCGCGTTGACTAGTCAACCCAGAAAACCTTCTTCTCGTTTGTGGAACCTCTCTCACATTCGCGAAGAACAAAGCTGCTGTCACGACCCAAGCCGGAGGGCCGCGACTGGCACCGGACCCTACTCAACGGGCACCGGCGTACCCTTTATCTAACTTTCCTTATTATCTATAAGGCTTGTCATATGCATATAATCTCGAACAATAATTATAATGAACCGAGACATCATGCCATGATACGAACATACTTATGTACATAATATAGCCAACAAGGTTGCAATGCAAAACCATAAAACAAAATACATACGTTTGCCGACAAGGCAATTCAACTGTACATAAGTCAACCCATCACTTGTCTATGCATAAATTGACATTTGTCTATGAGCCTCTACAAAAACGTACATAATGCAACCTATGTCGGAACAGGGCCCCGACATGCCCATAATGCCTACAACAAAATGCATACCAAGACTGTGGCAAGTCCGAAGGATGGGTCTCGCAATTATCTACTGAACAGGGTAGCCTACTGTGGTGGGGGAGCTTCGTCTATCTGCCCGCTCGGACCTGCAGCACGACATGCAGCGTCCACAAATAAAGGACGTCAGTACGGATAATGTGCTGAGTATGTAAGACAGGAAACATAATGCAAGAAAAATAATAAGCATCGGGGTAAGAGACATACAACCTGTACCATCTGAATGCCTCTAAGGGCGACTAACCATGTCATGCCTGACATGCATATGCATATACATATATTTACATCCTTTTGAAAATCATCATATACATATATACGCCTCTGTGGGCCTCATCATCATCTCATACATATGCCTCTGTAGGCCTCCTCATTATCATACCCAACTGATCAGTGGTTGCACAATAGGTGCCATACCCGGCCGACTATAGCCGACTATAGCGCGGCTCGGTAGAGTAAAATAGCTGTCGACTATAGCGCGGCTAAGTAGAGTAAAACATATACATATGTATAGTTGCACAATAGGTGCCATACCCGGCCGACTATAGCGCGGCTCAGTAGAGTAAAATAGATAATGCATGCTGGACTCATAAGAGTCATACTACCATGGTGAAATAATAACATATCAATCCTCTCATAAGAGGGGAAACAATATACGTACTGCTACCTT
>MCJB01001244.1:0-14726 GCA_002018475.1 Nicotiana obtusifolia | reverse complement strand
CAATGATTAGTTCCTTCGGCGTGTGAAGTTTTACATGTGGTATGTGGTTGTACGTGCAGGTCCGCTAGCCACCATGACTTGATTGATTTGGGAGATATTTCTTCGAATGGCCTTTTTGTGTGAATGGACTCCGGAAGAGTCATGATGGTTTACACCACAACTTGAGGTTTGTATTTTCTGTGGTTATGGGAATTCAGTTGCATGTGCCATAGTTATTCTGAAATGAGTTGAGTGAAAGGGGTTCTAGCCAATGAAGTATTCATTCTACTAATAGTTCAGGGGTTATGAGAAATTCTTTTAATCTCGCGTAATGGTATCATGTTTGGATCGGTAGGTGGTTATGAGCTTCTAGACGTCTCTTTCGTCGTGGCAGTATTGCGAGATTTGGAACGGGATTTATATGCGTCATGCGATGTGTTGCAGGCACCAGATTCCTGAAATTCCAGTTATTGTGGTCGGAGGATGTTACTATGGGCAATCGACTTATATGGTGAGTTGTGAATTTGCACTCGACTATTGTGTTTATCCCTGTTGGGATATTTTGATAATCTTAGTCGTGTCTAACATTTTTGTTTTGTACACTAATTGAGGGCTATGAGTCAAAAAGTGACTTTCTGTTACTCACTACAGTGGGTTTTGATATAATTTCGGGATAACTGATTAGAGCTTTATGAATTATATGTCCTACCGGTATGGGAGTTCATTATGTTTCATGATTTCGATTAAAGGAAATTACTTTTAAAGGAGAAATGGATAGATTTCGGTTGGCACGATGCGCATATTACTTGTGATTCAGAGTTGAGGATGAGATCCTCGCATTTTTAATATGATGTGAAAAGCTTAAACTGGGCTATGAGCCGCAGTGGAAGTTATATAAGGACGAGATCCTTGTGATGGAAAATTAGGTGTTTTAAATTCTCCCTGTGTGGAATTAAATTTGTACTATAGTACTGATAGGTAGCCATGCTTGTTAGGCTTATTTGATAATTCTTCTATGTGTTTTTGTGTGTATTTGCCATATTCGTGTTGTAATTATTGAGTTTTAGCCTACAAGGGGAGTGTTCAGGTGGTGTTAAATGTGACTCGTTAATTCGAGTAAATAATTATGAGGTCTTCATGCCTTGTGAATTGCTGTCAGACTTGTGAAAGTTTGACAGGAGGTTTGGTTAATATGAGGTTAATTGACGATGATGGAATTAATTATGAACAACTATTATAACCAGAGACATGGTTATGGGCATACATATGATGGGCGCGTAAGCACGAGTTGCTACAGCCGGTTGAGACTAATACACTGTGTTGAAATAATTGGGCTGTGAGAAATTTGGCTTTGAAGTATATAAATGTGAATAAAAGAAATAATCTTCAATTGAGAAGGCGTTGTCGGATCCATGTTAAATTTACGGTGACGTAGAATCGCCCGCAAGTGTGTGTAATAATACACATAGAAATTTAATGTCCTCGGAATATTCCTTAGCACGATCGAGGACGAACGTATGTTTAAGTGGGGGAGAATGCGACGACCCGACCAGTCGCCTCATGAGTTACCGCTCAGATTCCCCCATTTCTGCTGCATTATGCTTCGTTATCCGTGTTTTATGTGATCGAGTTGAGTAGTTTGCGATCGGAGTGGATTTGGTAAGAAATGAGACATTTAGTCTCTTTTAAGAAGGTTTAAGTTGAAAAAGTCAACCGGATGTTGACTTATGAGTTAGAGGGCTCGGATGTGAGTTCCGATGGTTCGGTTAGCTTCGGGAGGTGATTTATGACTTAGGAGTGTGATCGGAATTGGTTTTGGAGGTCCCGTGTAGAATTAGGCTTGAATTGGTGGAGTTAGTATTTTGGCGATTTCCGGTTGTTAGGCGAGATTTTGATCCGAGGGTCGGAATGGAATTCCGAGAGTTGCTATAGCTTCGTATGGTGATTTCGGACTTAGGCGTATGTCCGGATTTGAAATTGGAAGTCCGTAGGACAGTTCAACGCATTTTGGCGAATGTTGGAAAATAGAAGATTTTTGGAAAGTTTGACCGAGGGGTTGACTTTTTGATATCGGGGTCGGAATCCAGTTTTGAAAAAGTTCATAGGTTCGATATGTCATTTATGACTTGTGTGCAAAATTTGAGGTCAATCGGACTCGATTTGATAGGTTTTGGCATCGAATGTAGAAGTTGGAATTTATTAGTTTCATTAGGCTTGAATTGGGGTATGATTCGTGTTTTTAGCATTGTTGGATGTGATTTAAGGCCTTGACTAAGTCCGTAATATATTTTAGGACTTCTTGGTATATTCGGACGGGGTCCCGAATGGCTCGGGTGAGTTTTGGGTGGTTAAACGGATTATTTCATCTTTGGAAAAGATGAAAACAATTGCAGAAAAATTGCAGAAAAACTGGTGCGTGTAGTCCAGTTTGGAAGCTCATATCTTGCAATCTATAAGGAATCAGAAAAATTGCAAAACATGAAAGTTGTATCCCTTTGAATCTAGTTGCCAGAATGATAAACCATCCATCATTTGGACATATATACAGAAAGTTACGATAGATTAAAGTTGATTGGTAATGCTGTTGTTTTCCAGGCAGTGTGCATGGCAGAAATTTCTGCTGCACGGGACCGACTTTGGAAGCTTATATCTCATAATTCGTAAGGAATTTGGAGATGATCCAAAAATAAAAGTTGTAGACCTTGTATTCTTGTTTCCATAAAGTTAAACCATTCATGATTTGGATATTCTATGAGAACTTGATGATTGATCGAAGTTGGCTGGTGGAGCAGTTTTGACAGAATTTCTTGATGCACTTTAGAAGCTCATATCTCGGAATATATAAAGAGTTATGTAGTGTACAACCTATCAAATGAAAGATCTTCGAGTTTAGTTTCTAAATATTCAAACCGTTGCTCATTTGGATATTTACAAAAGGAGTTATGAGCGTTTTAATAGAAGGTGTACAGCAAGGGAAAAATGATAAGAGGATGTACAACCTGCACAGCGCAAGGTACAACTCCATGAAGCCTGAGGAGAATGTTTTAAGCCTTATTTTGTCCGCAATTTTTGGTATTATTTCACCCATAGTTGCTCATTTTTGAAGGTTCTTGAACGAAATTAACGAGGGATTCAAGGAGAATCGATTGGAGGTAAGAATTTTAGACCTAAAACTCATTTATATTGTGAAATCTACCTAGAAAATCATTGAAGTCTTGCTAAAAATGGAAGAAATAGGGCTTGGGATTATGAAATTTTAATTGGGTATTTGGAGGACCATTTGGGGCCGGATTTGAGAACTTTTGATATGAACAAACTCGTGGGGAGATAAGGAACCAGTTGATGTGAAAATTTTTGAACTTCGAGATGTGGGCCCGGGGCTCGGGTTTTGCTAATTTCGGGATTTCTTGGTATTCTTGATTGTTTTTGCTTGGGTTTTGTTCCCTCAACATATTGTGACGTATTTGTTCTGAATTTGGATAGATTTGACACACGTGAAGACCAATTTGAAGGGCAAAGGCGTCGTGGGCTAAGGATTTAGCCGGTTTGAGGTGAGTAATGTTTGTAAATGATGTTCTGAGGGTTTGAAACCCCGGATTGCACATCGTAGTGCTACATTGAGTTGAGGCACATGCTCGATGATGAGCATGGGGTCGTTTACTAATGGGAATTGGGACTTTGTCCATTCCGATTTATTATTTTACTACATATTTGATTGAAACCTGTTTGATATCATTATGATTTGGGCTGCTTGCCATATTTTGGGCTTTTTGCCGGTTATGTGAACCCTTCCGGGGTATTTATCACTGTTTACTGAAATCATATCTGGGCTTCGTGCCGGTTATTTGAACCCTTCAGGGGTTTTATTTGGGCTTCGTGCCGGTTATGTGAACCCTTCAGGGGTATTTATCACTGTTTTCTCACTGTTTTAATTCATTACTTGAACTCAGTCATATGATTCTTCCACTGTTTTACAACTTAGCAAACTTTTACTCAGTTTTTGAGGTTTACATAATATTTTAAATGATGTTTTGGGTTGAGAACTACTGTTTTACTATGCCCGAGGGGCATAAGATGATTTGTTTTGACTAAGTGCGGCCGAGGGCCAAATGTGAGGTTTTACTGAGTTATATGAGGCCAAGGGCCTGAGATTTAAATGATAATTTTTTTCAAATGATGTAAATGGGATCGGGTGGCACGCCACCACGGATATGATATATATGGATCGGGTGGCACGCCCCGCCACGGAATATGATAAATTGGATCGGGTGGCATGCCGCCACGAGATATTGCGCTTTTGCACCCCCCACAGTAAGCGCAGGGTACCCATGGGATCGGGTGACACGCCGTCACGAGACATGATTTGGCCAATCATGCTATTTTCTTTTGCTTCATGTTATTGACTTGATTATTTATATGTTGTACTGTTGCATTATGGATTGTTCTATGTCTTATGTGTTTTCTCACTTTCAGTCATTATTTATAATTATTACTCACTGAGTTGGAAGTACTCACATTACTCCCTGCACCGTGTGTGCAGATTCAGGCGTTATCGGTTCCGCTCCGAGGTATTGACTACTACTGTCAGGGCGGTGATTCAGAGACTACGAGGTAGCTATCGGCGTCCGCAGCCTCGTATCTCTTTACCTTGTTGTTTCCACTATTTTCAAACAATTGTGCCAAAGATATTGTAATAGTAATATTATTATTAGGATTTTCATTAGCTGCTCATTATTTTGTGACACCCCGGTTCAAGCTGTAGTCGGGAGGGTTTCACTATATTTTTCCGCTAATTTCTGTTGTTAAACTATACTCATATTATTTTCGTATTGCTAACTATTTAAAACGAGGTTTAATTTGGATTGGCTGGCCTTGTCTTCATGAGAGGCGCCATCACGACCGGGTTGGGATTTTGGGTCGTGACAAAACAACTTCGTATGACCTCAAATTTTGCATGCAAGTCCGAAATGACACAACGGACCTATACCAACTCTCAGAATCACAATCCGTGACCGATATCAATAAAGTTAACCCTCGGTTAAACCTCTCAACCTTTCAAACCTTCAAATTTCCAACTTTCATCACATGTAGGTTCCATGCTGAAATATCACAAGTACTGCCTCGTCCTAGGCCATCACACGGAAAAGCACCAAATCAACCTACATAACTCTGAATCAACATCCGGACGTACGCCTAAGTCCAAAATCACTATACGAAACTATTGGAACTACCAAAAGACCATTCCAGAGTCGTATACACACAAGTCAAATTCCGGTCAACTCTTTCAACTTAAGATTTCAACCTTGGGACTAAGTGTCTCAATTCTCTCCGAAACTTTTCCAAAATCAATGCAACCACCCCATCAAGTCACATAGCCACAAATAAATATAGAAGAGGCAATAAAAAGAATAACGGGGATACAATATACAAAACGACCGGCCGGGTCATTACATGATAGAATTTGTGAGTTTTGTCAAGTTTCGGGGTGCGGGGCTCGGGGTTGAATTTTTAGTTCACTTTGAGCATTTGATTAAAGATTCGATCTTTATCCTTTGGGTTTATTTCCTTTGGCACTATTTGATGTTTATGAGTTACTTTTGGCTAGTTTTAAGCCATTCGGAAGTTGATTCGCGCGGGATGGAGTTTGTAAAGTATTGTTTGGCTTTCTCAGTATTTGATTTGACTTGATCGAGGTAAGTAACATATTTAAACTTGGAGTTGAGGGTAATTATTCTTGAGAACTATGATATTTGAGATGGGTTGGGGGTGATGCACGTGCTAGGTGACGGGCGTATATGCGTGCAACGGAGTATTCATAATCCGGGTAGTTCTTACGCTGTTATATGCGTTGTTAGCTATCATGCTTTCTTGATATCATATTTTCTCCATTTGTATGACTACGTGAGTTATTGTTCATGCTAGAAATCATGTCTAGGCTGTTTGCTTATTTGTTGAGACATGATAGGACTATGTTTTCCATGTTGAGCTATTAACCTTCGACGTGGTCATACTACTCAGTCTTGATAGTTATATCCGCATGTTATATTTCTGTCTCTTTACACTTCGATATGTTGTCTCACATGTTATGGGTGTCCTTGTACGTGACACGAGTTTGAGCTGTATTTATGGCACATTGTGATACTCCATGTTGTATAATTGGATTATGTTTCTGTGAGATATGAGCCATTGAGACTTGAGAGGATTGATAACTGATGTGGGCCATAGAGCCGTGTTGTGAATAATATTTGGATCGGGTTGCACGCTGCAAAAGAATTGATATTTTGATCGGGTTGCATGCCGCAACATATTGTAATTTGGATCGGGTAGCATGCCGCAACAAATTGTATTTGGATCAGGTTGCACGCCTCAACATGCCATATTGGCTTTTGATTAGCGCTTGGGCAAGATCCGCCCCTCCGGAATCTAACATGCCAGCAGTGAGCACAAGAACAATGACATATACACGTGCTTTGGTAATGGGCCTTGAGCCAGGCACCCGTGCAGTGCTGAGTGATTGTGTGTGTAATAAAGTTGGGCATTTGAGCCAGGCACCTTGAGTGTGCTGAGAGTGAGTGTACTTGATGATAGCGCTGTGAAATTATTTACTTGATATATATAGCTGACATGTAGGCATAAAGATGTATTTTCGTCATGCTAAACGGTAATGTGACTTTTGATGATTTGACATGTACATTGACATGTAGGCATAGAGATGTGTCTCCTCATGCTAACTGATAAACGGAAAGTATATGATGTTGTGAATTGAAAAACACCGTTCTTTTTGATAAACTCATATTTAATTAATTTCAGTTGTAAGATTTGGACTTTGATTGTTATACTTGATAAGCATGTCTACTTTTCGGTAACTGTGAACGAACTGAGCATAATACCTTTTTAAGCTATTCATTTTTACTGTCTTCATTATATCATTACGAGTTGTTATTGTCTATTGGTGTTGAACTCTGACCTTCTTCCGAGATCGTCACTGCTTTCAACATGAAGTTAGGTTTGTTACTTACTGAGTACATGGGGCCGGTTGTACTCATACTGTACTTCTGCACCTTGCATGCAGATCTTGGAGTTGATGCTGCTATGTATGGCGGGAGCTGGCATTGAAGATGTACCTGCCTTCCGGATGTAGCTATCACTTTTCCCTGGTAGTTTTCGATTTTACATTCTGTTTATGTATATCCCACACATATGTTATATTATTTCATACCAGCTTTATAAATCTAAGTCTTAGTGGCTTGTAACTTGTACTACCAATCCTTGGGTTAATGAATAGAAGTTCAGTTATTTCACTTAATGAGTTCTTATTTATCTTCATTGGAATTGCGTGATTGTTGTTTGGCTTACCTAGCGGGTTGGGTTAAGTACTATCATGACTAGTAGATTTTGGATCGTGACAAGTTTTGGCTTTTCCATATAAAAAGGTATTATATTTATGAAAAATTAAAAATACTAAGGGTAAAAAGAAATTGATGGAAGGAGGAGAATAACAACTATTCACAATTGGAAAATGAATTTGACTTTTAAAGCAAATTTGGGAATATAAATGACTTTCCCTTTATTTGTCAATCTCTTATATTATATTTTATCGACCTCCTGTGGAAAGAATCTTTTAACGAAAAGAACATTATAATGCGCCATAAACTCGATCTTTCCAAAGGAAGCAATGCAAGAAATTTTCATTGACATCCCTAGTTACACTCCTAAAATGAGCTAGTTTTTCTTTTTATTAACATAATACATGGCTTAGTACTTTACCTATCATCAAAAAACCCATTTTTGAGTTTTGTGACAACATCAACTGTTCTAAATAGCATTACTATGATGAAACATGTGAAACATTTATGGGAAGATTGATTAGCTTTCTTCTTTTTTCTACCTTCTTTAGGATATGGTTGGGTTCCGACAAAAGTAGTGGCCTCCATTTCTTGAAAGATCTTTCGCAACAAAAATGTTTAGCAGTACATTCTGTAGACCATCAGTAGTTTCTACTTGACCTGTTCTTTTAACAATTGCATTATGTCTTTTCTAAACATCAGTTCTTTTGGATAAGCATCATGGATGATATGAGACAAACTGCACACCTGTCCGGCGGAGCTAGAGTGTCGGAAAAGAATACAGTCAAATTCAGTATTTTTGGCTCAAACTTTATATTTGTTTTTAAAAATTTACTAAATATTTATGAATTATTAATTTAAAATTCACTAACTTAAATAATTAGAATTCCGAACCCATAAGTTTAAAATTTTGGCTCCGCCTCTGTACATGCCCCACTTGAAGCAAGATATAACAACACTACTCATTAAGGGAATACAAAAGAGTATGAAACTTCCTAGTGGGATGTCCAAAACACTATTTTTTCTTGAACTACAGCATGTATACAGGAGAAAAAATTGACAGTTCCTAGAAAGATCTTTGTAGAAATTTCATGTGCATTTTCCTTTCTTTTGTCTGATGCAACTAAAAGCCTCTCAAAATGACTCAATTGTTAATGCAAATCAGAAAAACAAAAGCGAGGTTTCCTACTGAGATTGTAAGCTCATGAATTATTCCTTAATGGCTAAATCAACTTATGCATTATATCCTCTTCTTATAGTTGTTCGTCTCTTGTTGCATAATACGATAAGAAGAAAACGTGTTTGCCATTAATGTGTTCTACTGAGAGCGTGTTTGGAAAGTCACGTGGCAATTGAATTTGGGTGTTATTAGGTGTAATTATACAGTTTTGCATGTTTGTCTCTTAAGTATTTATTTGGTCAGCACAAAATTGAATGTAATTGAAGAGGTGTAATTACACTCTCCAATTCTCAAAAGGAGGGTGAGAATTGGTAGCACTGTGTAATTACAAAGTTACTTTTTAATTTTTTTTTCTTTTTCTTAATTTTAATATATTTCTTTATAATTAATTTTTTAATTTTATTTGAATTTTTTTTTAATTTCAAAATATATTTTCTTTGTTTATTATTTATCTTTTATTTCTCTATTTTACTTCTTGTGAATCCATGTAATTGCTCGTATATTTTATTTCTTATTTATTTTATTTTCTTCATTTGGCATAATTGCGTTATGTTCTAGTTTTTTGAACTACACCTCCTAATATTAGAAACAATAAGTCATTAACAAACTTGGCATATAATGAGTGATGTCATTAAAGTAGAATTTCGTTGTTGAATGAGGTTATAAACTTATTATGTTTGCTAATCTTAAGTTGTATTGCAACTTATTTTTATTATGTTGGAATTTGACATTATGTTAAAAAAAAATTTTGAAAATTTTAAATTGTATTATATTTATGGTTCCAATTTATTTGTTTTGGTAGTGTTGACTTGTTATTTCATATTGCATGTTGTTCATTTTTTAGTTACAATTGATAAATTAATTTTATCAAACATTTGCATAATGTTATGACACTATGTTTATAAATATTAATTTATTTTATCAAACATGCATTCCATGTTCTTCTTACAAAACATATGTTTTAATTTTTATAATTAATTAAACTAAATATTATTAATTTGAAAAATATATATCAATTAGTTCTATAATATTAGTTATAAATATATGATTACTAATTAGCGTATATTAAAGAAAAAATATACATCCTAAATACCAAAATCTAATATCATTTATACTTATAAAAAATTATTTATAAGCATATATTTATTATATTAACTTTTAAATTTTAATAATTACTTCATTTAAAATTTAATCTAACAGTGTAATTACATTTGTGCAATCAAACATTACGCTTGTAATTACACTGTAATTACGTTATGACAAATAAACAGGTCGTCCTAATTACTAGGTTGTGTAATTACTAGGCTGTATAATTACTACCGTAATAATTACACTAATTTCAATTACCGGAGACTTTCCAAATAGACCCCAAATGTATAAAATAAATCGATTAACTATTGAAATCACCCTGCCCTACCTCCCCCACCCACATATGTTTTAGCTATAGAAGTATGAATTATGAAATTTCGCTTAGTTCCATTGATATTCTTACTGTTGACTGCCCAATCGAAATGGAAAATATGGGAAATCAAAAAGAAGGGAAGACAGAAGGATCTGACGAATTCGCTATTCAAACAACGTGAAAGAATGGGCTTACTACACTGGGACCAAATATCAACCTGCAATTTATTTAATTATGGTAGATTCAGATCTAACATACATGATATGTTACCAAGAAAATAACATTTTATCAATTGAAGTTGCACATTAAGTTATCCCTTTTAGTGTCTGAAAAACATATGTTGGATATGCATCAAGCAATCGATTAAATGATCTACTAATTATGTTAATCAATAGTTGACTATCCTGAGGTTATATTAATACTCCCTTAGGTTCACTTAATTGATTTTTTTTACTGTTTTTACGCATATTAAAGAATTCACCTTTTATCATTAATTAAAAATAAAATTGACTATATTAACCTTGTTTGTTGAAAGTATAACAAATACTCTTAGCTTCTTTACTTCAAGGGCAACTTTAAAAAAAATAAATTAACTCCTTCTTGATATCTTAAAAAATTAAATATTATGGATCACAAAAAAAAAAAATCAAAAAATTAATTAAAATGAACCGGAGGAACTATTATTTTTTTCAGATTTTATAAAGAAAAAGATGGATAATGGAGAAGATATGTATAATCCAAAAAGATTAGTTATTTAACTTGACAATTAAAAGGAAAAAGGAAAAGGATAAAAACAAACAGAAAAAGGAAAGTGAGTTTGATATTGATCGACTTGGCAAGCAGACTTCTTCAACTAGGACATCTCCTCTCTTCCTTTTAAACTCATGGGCGGGACCCTTCCTTTGACATTTTTCAATTTTTTTCAGCACATGTTTCATGCATATTAGTTGTCGGCATTTTATCTTGTATTTACCAACGGTCGTCTCCGTACAGGCGATTTTTTGAACAGTGGTCGTGAATTTTTCAAATGCTCGGTTCTTGCTCGTCCAGTGGTGAAAAGCCACTGGATTTGTCCCAAACAAAGCGCCTTACAACGACACACCTTCCCCAACAAACATTAATCCAAACGATTAACCCAGTTGCTATAGGTTTACAAAAAGAAATCGGGATCACTGTAGCACAATGTCGCCTGGGCATCCAAGATAACTCCTCACTCCATTTAGAACCAAATCGAGTCATTCCAAGCACTGGGGAATCATCTCCAGGTCCATTCCGTCTTCCCCACCAAATCTCAGAAGGTTTCACCGCCGGAACAGTGATTTCTGATCACCTGAACATGCCAGAACAGCACCAGTTGGTCGGGATGGGTATTCCGCTATGCCAAATGGCCATCAATGTCATTCGACTCCTGAGGCTCAGGAGACTGTTCCCCACACTCCAGTTCTGATTTCCAGTGAGCCGAGCTTCACAACATTGCAAGAAAAGGACTTGACAATGTCGCGCACACTAGGTGCTCGACCAAATGCTAAAGTCAGTAAAGAAGCTCAATTTACTAGCTGGGGCACTTCTGAATCTTCTCCAAGTCATAAGGAAATCAGTCGTCAAGGAAAAATACAAAAACCATATCAAGAATTTGACGATCACACTTCTCTTTCTTTCGCAGCAATGTCGCATGTGGACTGTGGTATTGTGCAGTCACAGGTAACTCCATTGAATCTTAATTATGTTCCATATGCTGTTGCAAATAATACCAATGATGCTCGTGCAATGGAACACACCAAAGAAGCACAGTATGCTCGAACTTCTTCACACGCACAAATGCAGCAGAATGGAAGGGGTGCTGTACTGCCACGGAATACATCAATGGTTGTAAGTCCTACACAACATGACCTTCCAAGCTTTAGCACAATTCTTAGTACAAAGGGAAATACAAATGAAACACAGAGTAATAGTGATCAAGTACTGCTACAATTAACAGAAGCAATGCAGTCTACTGGTACTAACAGTGCACCAGTGGTACAGAATACCCAATTGTCAATGCTCTCTAGCTCTCATGCTTCCACGAGCCACTGGAATCAGCCTGAACTAGTGCATTCTCAGCAATTACTAAATTCAGAACAGCAGCTAAACACCAATGTGCAGCAGATGTATATGCCACAAACACCAATCCACTCCTATGCTTCTACAAGCCACAGCAAACAGGTTAGATTTGAATTACCCCCACAAATAATTCAGCAGCCTAGTAATCAAGAACAAGCTAAGGAAACTACCCTGCCCACACCAGTTAAGAAAAACCTCAACAAAGAATAACCAGTAAAGTCAATCCCACCTCCTCTCAAAGTATCCTCGAACTTTGATAAACCAACTCATCCTAAGAAAGTGTCCAGAACACCACTCAAAGAATCAACTGTCACTCCAGCAGCTATACCACAAGCTTATGCGTCAGCTAGCAAGATAAGTACACCAATTAGCAATAGTAGCAAAGCCAAAACACAAACTACTCCAACTCCTTCCCCTCCCACTGTCACTCAATCCTTTGTTACTCGATTGAGAGCCCGACATGAAGCTGAGATAACACCAATTCAATTCACCCCTCCGGTCATTACAACAAAGCAAGGGAAACCAGCGTGTCATATTCAAAAGAGAAGATTATATGATCAAATTTGCAGAGAGATGCAAATACACAGTGGTAGGCAAATTTCTCAACACAATGCCAAGAATGGAAGTCATCAGGAAAAGCTTCATAGCTCAGACAGAGCTCAGAGGAGCAGTCAAAATTGCACACTTCAATGCAAGGATAGTCTATATTGACCTTGACAATGAGTATGATCACGCTACAGTCTGGACCAAACAATTCATGTATATACAAGGTCAAATGATGAAGCTAGAAGCATGGAACCCGGCTTTCAAACCAAACGAGGACTCACCAATCGTCCCAGTTTGGGTAGTCGTTCCTGAGCTCCCATGGCATCTGTACTACATGGAAATACTCACTCCTCTGCTCTCGCCAATAGGAAAAGCTCTCTTTCTTGACCTTGCCTCATTTCAGAAAACCAGAGGGAGCGTTGCAAAGGTCAAAATTCAAATCGACCTCACCAAAGAAAGGCCAACACATGTGTGGCTAGGCTATGACGAAGATGTGAATGGAGATGGTCAGTGGCTGGAAGTTCAATACGAAAATGTCCCGGAATACTGCACACATTGCAAGCATCAGGGTCATTCAAATCAAAATTGCCAAGTTAAAAAGAAAAAGGAAGAGAACCAGAAAAGAAAAGAAGGAGATGCAGTTGCAAGTAGTAGTTCACAAGCTCAAAGTCTTTCCAAAAATAAAGCTACTACCTCCCAGCAAAAAGAAAAAACAATGACTGCCACAACTCTACTGATATCAAAGGAACAGAACAAGGATCAAACTGCACAGAACCACCAATAGAGCGGGGAAAATCAAACATCAGGAGTTATTCCACCAAAGGATGACTGGCAAGTTCAAAAGAAGAAAAATTTTAGAGGTCACGACCAGACCAAGCAGCAACAACAGACCTACCAGCCCAAGCCAAAGGAAAGACAGACCAACAAAGCACATACTCAGCCATCCAGTCAAGCTACACAGTCAGGTATTCTCTGTACTCATCCTCAGGTAGGTTCAAAAAATATTATTGTAGAATACCAAAAGGTCACTCCCCAGTCCCATACCCCTATTGTTGTTTCTGATGATGTAATTATTGCCCCCCAATCCCACAATGTTTCTCCTGTCTCTACTGCTATTGAAGTTGACGGAGGAAAGGAGGAATGTCAGGGCGACCCTAGTCTAGGACAGGACGGGGTAACCACAGGGGAGGGGATTCCTCATGTTTCGCATGAGTGTGCTGAGGCACAAAGGACGGACCCTACGCAGACTTTATCCTCCATTGCTCTTCCTACAATAGGAAATGATACCGAAGAAGTAGTCTGTGAGATATCTAGCACAGATGACGATTTGCCTGATATAACAATCGATGCTATGAAGAGGCTTGCAAAGGGAAAAGCCCATGCAATGCCTGACTTTAGCATTCAATCTCCAAAATCCAAAAACAAACCAAGCCAAAAAAAGAGGAAGGCAAGGAAACAGAATGCAGGAATTACAATCAGTGAACCTGCCAAAACTTCCCAGCACTCTACTCCTTTGGTACAAAGCCCAACTGCCCAGTTAACAAAGCAAGCACAGGATGCTCCTGCAGCTAAAACAATGTTCTACAAGGACGCTGTCTCAAATCTCTCATTGTCTTAACCTCTGCTTCAAGAGCAAGAGGAAGAAACTAATGAAAAAGCACCCTCACCTCCACAACATCAGAACACAACTCCAACCATAGACTCCATTGAATTGTGCCCGTCCAACAAACGCTCATATGTCTTCGATGAATACAGACCTATTCTTTCTGAAGACGAATTGAGTGGAGCAGTTGAGGAGGACACTGAATGCAGTGTGACATCTGAGGAGGATCATTGCAACCTCCTAATTGATACTTTCAACGGGGAACAGCGTGAACATGATATAATCCACAACCATGGCTTATCCCCCAGATCGTATCACCCATCACCCAGGTTAACTAGGAGCAGAGCTGCTAGGAGCGGCAACTTACCACCAAAAATCAACCCCCCCACCCAGTTTTGATGATTAGCACACTCATATGGAACGTCAGAGGTATCAGAACCTCTGGAGCCATTGAGAGGCTCAAATCATTGAAGCATGCCCATAATTTGTCCTTCATAGCTACCTTAGAACCCTTTCTGGACACTTCACACATTGACCAATTCAAAAACCAACTTGCCATGGAATGCGCAA